>JAQIWA010000473.1:0-31251 GCA_034693305.1 Eueremaeus valkanovi
CCATTTTACCTCCCCCTATACCCCCCCTAGGGTTTGAGCCGAAAAATCCGCCATTTTACCCTCCCCTATACCCCCCCCTAGCTTCTCCGAGTCTGGCCATCCCTAGTCTAACCATAAGATAAGTAATTCAAAGACATTAAGAACTAAATGAGTTTGAACTCATTAGAGTACAGATGCGGAAGGTCAACTTTTGCGTGTGGGGGGTTAAATGTCCTTTACAACTCTGGATGCTTTTTGCATAAAAAAATAACTAAATATTACTCAAACAGTTTGGAAAAATGTTTTGAATTGTTTGCGATTTTCAATGCTATGCTATTATTATTTTGGATACACTCTAATAGAGTACCCGTATATAAAATTCTCATATATAGTCTGAAATATTTCACACAAGCACACTGTTGTGAACTTGCTCATTCCATTTCTAGTAATATAGCTCTAAATTGTCTGCTATTAATGGATTGCCTGACGCGTAACAATTCAGCTCTTAATCGGATTTTCAGATAAAATAACTTTTTTTGAAGCTTTAATTTGTGCTTAACTTTAATGTTATTAATTTCTATACGTATTGATGCCAAGGATGGCCATTAGAAATACGTCAAAATATTTTGCGCTGATAATTGAAAGGCTGTGCTGAGAAAATTGATTCCTGGGTGTGTTTAATGAAATTTTGAGGCCTCTGTTCGGCGTATTATATAAATATGATTTGAAAGGCTGTGAAAATTGAAGAAAATTATCCCACGTCTGGAATCTCTGTTCGCTTTATGTCATTATTAAAGGAAATTATATTTTTGTTTGGATTATGAGATTCGGTTTCATATGATCAAGCAAGGACCATTAGCAGCTTATCATTATTTACACAGTATGACTGAATTTTCAAATTTTTAAGCGAATTATTTACTAATTATATTCATGAAACTTACCCTGAGTTAGATTGATAGGAAAGATACTTCCCGTTTGAATTAGATATTCATTGGCCATCACTATCGAAGTCTAATTAATCTGCGCTTAAATATAAAGAAAACTATTTGAATGTTCACTCTATTCGCTATAATTAAGTCTTTTCTTGCCTTCGATTTAGTTATTAACTTAAGTTATTATATGTTCTATAAGTATAGTTGAAATTGCAATAAATTTTATTCACATTTTATTGATTTCTTTATATATAATCTGAAAATTTTCGTTGAATTCATGAAAGCTTTTCTTAAATGAGCCCCAAATTTATTTAATCGTTTAATACTAAACGTGAAAAAATGAAGAAAAAGAAAAACATTCATTAATTTTAACTGAAAAGAGGGAAGAAATGCCTTTAATTTTATTAATTATATCAATTAATATTTGGTTCAGAACCACAAGTTATTATGAAAAGTAAATGACGAAAAAACGCTATAAATTTCTAACAACAAGTCTAATGTATTGCAGCGAAGAATGGGATCTATTATTATATAATATATAATAGTCTCGAAAAACCTTTTTTTTTATATAAATAAGAAATTTATTTTTATTTTTTTTATTTTAAATTATGCGAAAGATTATGCAATCAATTATATGCATCTCAAGACCAGTGCTTCACTTAATTAGTCTTTTCAGGTCTATTAAAATTTATGTGTATTTCAAAGCTCTATTGGATTTTTGCATACAGTATAAACAAAATTTGTTTGCAAACTACATAATTAAGTTAGCCTGTTCTAAAAATAAAAATGAATCTATACAGTTGATATGATTGGAAGAGCCTTGCTTATGAAATGTAATTAATTAAAATTTCAAATGTTCTTCAAAAAAAAGAAGATTATTTAAAAATATTTGTTTTGTAGGAAATATTCGCTAATCTATTCGATCAGAATTGCAAACATTTGAATGCATTTCATATATATTTCTCATTTTTCTCTCTTTTTTTTCTTTATATTTATATTTCAAATATATTTCGTCAATATTTCAATCGATTATATTTTCGCGAATTGTTATGAAAAACATATCGTTTTGATTCACAACACATGAATAACATAAATAATACTATTTTTTTTGTTCCGTTTGTTTGTTTGTGATTGATTCGCATCAAAACCAAATAAATAGTCGATTCTGTAGTCTTATAGTGAATATTCTTGTTTTTATTTCGTAGTCTTTTATTTCCTCTTTCTTTATTTGACTCATCTTTTCCTTCTTTTTCTGAAGAATTTCTTGTTTTCTTCATTTTATTCTTGATTTTCAGTTCAATTCAATCAGATTTTCAGATCAAAAACAAAAATAAGACTAAAAGTAAAATAATTTTCAAAATGAAATCTCAATCTATTCGATGTCAGAGACAGAGAGAATATAAGAAAAAATTTGTTATTTATATTTCAGCTATAATTTTGTGATAAATTCAAAAGTTTTTCCTTCCTTTTGATTAAAGAAATTCTTCGAATATTTAATTAATTGAATATTTTATCAAATTTTTTATGAGATTCTTATCACTTGTTTCCCAAATAAATTTGTCTCAAACTCTGTGACATAAAAGAGAGGAAACAACAAAAATATTGTTAATTTATGTCATACACAGAATTCATTGTTTGATCCCTGTGTTGAAAGAGTTGTGCAAACAGTTGGCAAATCTTGTTCTTACGGTAAAAACAAAAGCAAACAAAAGATTGATTAGACGTGAATTGTTTGTATCCCTTATTAAGAGTTTGAGTGCAATATTGGATTCAATAAGAATTCAATGATTTTATGCCTTATATTCTTAGACGAACTGTAATAGCATTAGGCGTTTGATATTATAGCCAATACTTAACTTATAAACTGATGCACTATTAGGTCCGATATCATACTCAATGCCAAATGGCCTGAAAGACAGTCGATTCGGTGACTTAATGGACATAACATATGACGGTGTAATAACTGATTCCGGCTATTTATCTGGAGGTGTCGGCCAACTGGTCGATGGTATTAAAGGACTCGATAATTATAAAATCAATAAAGCCTTTGAATGGATTGGTTGGCAGAAAACCAATGAAACCCTTGAAGTGGTCTTTGAGTTCGAAAGTGTCCACAACTTTACCACAACTAACATCAACTGTCAGAATATCTTCACCAAAGATGTCCGGGTCTTCTCATCAGCTCTCATATGGTTCAGCATTGATAAGATTAAATGGTCGAACAGTCCCATCAAATACAGCTATCAATCCGATAACATATTGGAGAGACCCAGAGGTTTGTGTCCATACTTTTCCTATCAGATCGTACAGTATGTGAGCTCTAATTTGTTTCATTTGATTGATTGCTCTTTTATATTGTTTTTAACATAAGTTGTATTTATTTTTTCAAACCCTTGATTACAGACGTAATAATACACTTACAGTACAGAATCGGTCGGTTCGTCAAAATGAGCTTTAGATTCGGTGCTCAATATCTGCACATAAGTGAGATTACATTTGATTCCCAATCGATGTCTAACTTGAGCTCAAATATAACTGAATTGTTTGAATTCAACGACAATTACGAAGTGTTCAGTGATTTAAGTGCTAATAACAAATCGTTGTCTCCGATGGCCACTCAGGACATGGATCAGATTGCGATGAAATACTCACTGCTTGTAATAACTTTAGTGACTTTGGGTGTCGTCGTACTGATGGTCATCACGTCGTTTATGATGAGAGCCTATAATAACCGAAAGGGAAGTGTCTTTCGAGAGATTTCCGATACAGACCTGGAGTCCGAGAACGTGACGGTCACTATGAAAGACATTCCGACAATCACTTCCCCGCAGACTCTGCTCTATTGCGAGCCCAAGGACTTGACTGTGGGCCTTGAGGATGAGGCTGAGTATGCGGTGCCGGACGTGATCTGTGCGAACGGCAAATCCAAATCACTTCAGATGCCGGCCTCGAAGGCCATCAAAACGAATCCTCGATATTACGCGTCTTCAGAGATAATCAAATCCAAACACAGTTCAGTCGATAATAACAAATATGCGAAACAAGTGCTCAATCACTACGAGTCGGCCAACTATTCACAACAGACACCACTTCTGACAACATTTATGACTAATCAGAATCATCATCAAAGCTATCAGCAGAGGAACGGGTGGACAGAGTGCGAGCACCCGATGAAACAGTTCAGTGAAGCCGATATCTTCGTCTTCGATAAGATCGGAAACTCTAAGTTCGGTGACGTCTGGTTCGGCAAAATCAATGCCAAACAGAACAAAGACTTAGTTATAGTGAAGACATTAACTGAAGTACAGCTCAAACAGGAATTCTTTGACGAAATGAAATTCTTGTGTCAATTGACTCAAAATTGTGATAAATTTGCGAAACTGTTTGGCATTTTAGATACGAGTGATTATTTTGGTCTGATTTTAGAGCAGGGAGATTGTGATCTCAACGAATTCTTGAGGGAATGTGATCCCTGTGTCATCACGTAAGTCCACTGACATATCAGTGCCACTAATTTCATGTCAATTCTCTGTCAACTCAGTTCACTATATTTATCTCACTTTCCCTATCATTCTCTTCCTTTCATTAGAATTAAAAATATATTTCTCATTAAATCATAATCTAATTGATGTTAATTTCAAACTCTTTTTTATGGAAACTATTTTTTCTTTTGTTGCTATGATATTAAACATTTCACACGAATGACATCTTTAGTTATTATATACAGTGCTCACAGAAAAAAGGCAAATCTGATAATTAGTCCGATTTTTCTTTCATTCACTGAATAATTCACTCTTTTATCAAATGATTTCAGAGAAGGTTTAAAAAACCTTAACCTTATATTCGCTATTGTTTTTTCGTTTCATATTTTTTTATTTAATTATAATAATAATAGTCTTAATCGTTGTTCAAAATTAATTGCACTTATAGTTTATGCTATAGTTTTGACGCTCTTATTAACATAAATAAGAAAAAACTGTTATTAAACATAATTAGTGTTTCGCAGAAAAAGAAGGAAAATATATATAAATATTTATCGTTTTATTCGCAGCGAAAAAAACAATTTCCACTCTTTAAACACCCGATTCATTGTGTTTTCTGAATAATTTACTTTCAGAAACCATTAAAAGAGTAGTCATTATAAATATCAATCTTTTCTGTTTCACATTGTTAGCCATGTTATTCCTGTTTGTGTTTTGTTCTCTGTCTTCAATATTTCTATATGAAAGGCATTTTCATATTATATAACAATCTGATCGTCAGATCTAATTTGAATTTAGATATTCTTTATAAAAGAAAAGTTAGTTTTTCTCATTGTTTGCCATAAAACACAGGACAGGATAGACGGAAAAAATGCAGACTTATTCTGCGTTTACAATAATAATCTTACAGTAAGAATATGTCGTACTTTTATCAACATATTTATAGCCAATAAATCTATTCAGACGCGACTAAAGCCTCTTCGCTTATGACACACAGAAAGACGATGTGATTCAGTAAAATACATATATTTTTAAAGGAATTAAATCTAAGAATTTATTACTATTAGTATTACTATTGCTTTGAATTTTATTCCTATCGTATCTATACGTAAACTACTGTCTATTAAAGCCTAAGAGAGTAAACAGTGTCCTATATTTTCATTATAACAATACTCTTTACAATTTTATTATTTGAGTTTATATTCAATACAGTATTAAAAAATATTGTTTTCTTTAATGAAAAAATTGCTTTTCAAGTGAAATGAAAATCAATGAGTAGTTTCATTGAGAATGCTTTTCTCATTAGCCGTATATAAAAGCAAAGTAAATATGAAAATGCTTTTGATATAATCAATGATAGGCAGCAATCGCTAGCATTGTTCGCCTATTAAATAATGTCATTATTCTTACTCATGCTATAGCTGTCCATAGATTAAGACATAGCTCTTGTGTTGAGTCAATCGTAGGAGTGATGAACAATAAAGAGCTGTTGTCAGTGATTAATGCAGAGGAAATGTCTGATATTTCTTATGCTATTAAAGCTCAGATTAATATTATATAATATTTTAACTTCGCTCACATCGAAAATAATGCGATCCAATTACCGTTTCCAAGACAAACACCTACACCAACCTATAGAATCATTCAAGTTGATTATTTTTTACTTTATTTAAATATGATAGTTTACTATACTGTGAACGCACATCAGTTGATTGAAATATTTATTGCTTAATTAAAATTATAATAAATTATGTAATCAACAAATCTGCCCAGAATTTAAGATAATTCAATATCAATTCTGGAATCAGCGAGATATTCAGATTATAATAAATGTAATTATAAAGGTACTTTAGTTAAACTCAAATGCATACAGATATACAGTTATCTAATAGCCATACAGGTATCACATCCCTGTATCCGTTTGCCACAAATAAAGCCTGGTTGATTAGATGTTATTTGCGGAGGAATACGGTATTTATTGAATGTAAAGCCTGAATAAAATGAGAAAATATCCTGATTTGAGTCATAGATAAAATCTGTAATATATTATCTGACGTTTTAAATGATTAAACAGATTTTCTTCACTCGATTATAGCGGCTCTAAAAATCGATAATATTTAGTGCAGAATAGATAATAAATTTTATAGAAATCTTTCTGAAATATTTTTGACCGATATTCTCCATAAGAGAAGATCTTCGCAGAAAAACTAATCAATATTTTAAACAAAATATAATTCTGAATACATTTATGTATTACTAATAAACTAATGAAATAATTTGTAAATAATTTTACTGCAGATGTATTGCGTGATTGAATCGGAAAATATGTTTTCACATAAACCAGTCATTAATTTTCATTCTTATCTAATATAATATTGATTTTCTTTAACTCTATTTACACGAATAGATTTTGTAATTGAATAGAGTATTGCATTCAATACTAATAAAGAATAAATTGTATACAATATATCAACTATACTAAACTATGCTAGGTATACTAAACTTGTGCTAATAATTAATAAATCCTAGCAATCATTATATTTAAAATCTCATTTCATATTTATTTACAGTATAAAGAGGAATACCATTTAGACCTGGTATAGGAGTCTCTGTCAATAGCTATCATATTTGTCGAGTGTTAATGACATAAAACACGCGATTATTATATTTTATATACAATATTAACAGAAAACTAATTTACTTTTTTCTATTTAATTGCTTTGATATGATAGTTCACTCATACACAGGTCAATTACATCCACTATTTTCTATTTAGAAGAACTGACAAAAACTTATATTCGCTGACAAAATATGAAATCACAATTCAATGAGCGTTTCGTTAGCTTTTCATAGATAAGAGTTTCCAAGTTATTCCGTTCAGGACTTCAAACTTGCCTTCACTTTCATTTCCAAATCTCTCTCTCTCTCTCTCTCTCTCTCTCTCTCTCTCTCTCTCTCTCTCTCTCTCTCACCGTTTCATCGATTCTTATTTGAAAATATTCTGATTTTTTTTCTAAAGAAAATATTTATATCTCTATAAAGAATTTTTTAATACATTTTTTATAAGTTAATAGAAAAATGATATAAATTTTGTTTAGAAAATAACTTTATTATTATTATCACAAATGAGAAAATTTATAAGGATATAGAAAATCAGAGGTAAGCAAGCTTAGAAGGTATGCTTGATAAGCTTGGCCACTCCTGGAGTCAACCCCCTGAAACCCAAGATTATGTTTAAGAAACACAAACAAAACTTTAAGTTTAGAGTCAAACAAATTATAGCTTTAATTCAGTTCGCATGAAATGAACTCTTTATACGAACAAAAAAAAAGAAAAGAAAAAGAGAAACAAATAAAATAAAAAGTTTATTGAATCTGAAGTCTGTAATCGTTTGGTCTGATAAACAAATTATTGGCTTAACATTCAGTTGAGACAAGTTATTACATGCCTTAGAGTGAGCAGCTATTTAATGGCCGGTTCGGTTCCTCTTGAGCACAGGGAACAAAAAATGTTTAATTTTTAAATATTTTACATATAATACGAAAAGGGTGTTTCAATTAATAAGTCATAACGAATGTGCAGAACAGCTAAACCTGTTTAGGATTAGAAGCGCTCGTTATGTAACACAAAAATATTTTCTAACAAAAAAAATTATAAATTTATATATATCTGGGCTTTGGGGCTAAACCTCAAGAATAAATGGAAATGAATATTAATTTTGAAATATTATAAAACAAAAACCCATTTTATATATACTTTTATTCATAAATATTTAAGAAAATGAAAACTTTTTTGAAACCTTAGCTGCGGTTTAATAAATAATAAACAGCTCTAACAGTAAGAAAGAAAGTTTTTTGTGTTTCACATAATCTTTGTCTAACACTTGTGCAGCACTTTCTTCCGAAAAGGATAGGCCGGGTATGAGATGGGAAACAGGTTTTCATATGCGATAATAAATAGTGAAAACAATTTTTTCCAATTATTTTATGAATAGATAAAGAAATATATAAATTATTAACAAAAAGAGAGAAAAGATTTTAAAAATCGATAAATAAGAAAAAAAAGTGAAAATTTTGTTCTTTAATTAATTACTAAAATATAAGATCTTATCTGAAAATATAAATTAATTTTTCTTAACTCCTATTCTCTTCTGAATTATTCTTATTATTATTATTCTCTGCTTTTTATCTGACTTTGTATTTAATTTCTTTTGTCCATTAGTTACGGAACGTTGGTTTATATGGCCAGTGAGGTAGCCAAGGGCTGCAACTATCTGGAGTCCATTGGCCGAACGCATCGGGATCTATCGACAAGAAATATTATATTCTTCGCGCAGAACCTGACGGTTAAGATCAGCGATTCGGGTGCCTATCGCAACAAATACCGGTGCGATTACTTCAACGGTATGCCGATTCGCTGGATGGCACCCGAGTCTATAATTGATGGCCGATTCAGCACCAAATCAGACGTTTACAGCTTTAGTACGACTTTTTGGGAGATTTTGACGTATTGTAAATCGAGACCGCATTACGAGCTCTCAGACGAGACGTTACTTCAAATCATTATCAATGGCAGCAATAATAGTACCGATTCTTTAGTACTGTCGCGTCCGTACCAGTGCGCTAAAGAGATTTATGACCTGATGGTCGAGTGCTGGCAGACCAATGAGAACCAAAGGCCGCCTTTTCACGAAATTGGCTTATTTTTGCAGCGAAAGAATTTGGGCTATCAGAAGCCCCCGTCCCCACCCTCGCCCCCCACAGACGAATGATTCAATAATAAATAAGTTAATAATAACGATCAGATTCTTCTGTTCTGTATATAAAGCCATAGACATTGAAAACTTTAGCTATCAGTGCATTTCGGAAATCTCTCTCTTTTTTTGTATACTTATAACAAAAATTCCTTTCAATGAATGAATTGATATTAAATTTTATTGTATTTATAGAAAATCATTTGCTTTTCATTTTTTTCGGTTTTTATACTGAAATATAAATATTATTAACTAATAATGAGATTTATTGTTGACTATAATTGGACTCAATTTTCTTAAACACATATAACATATCATATAATTGTGACAATTCTTATATAATAGCAATCAGTTTTCACTTTTGTAATCAATTTATTTCGAAATTTTTTGTTTTTGTTTTTTTAAATAAATTCTGTGATAAAAAAATTATTTTATGTTTTAAACAACTCATACGAAGAATATGTGCCAATCATTCAAATTTTGTCAATCAATCAATCAATTTATTATTAAAATTAAATAAAGTGAAAAATATATATAAATATAAGACAATCGATTGAAGTCAACATTTTTTTTCGCTAAAACTTTTTTATTACATAAAGTCTTATGTCTTTTATTTATTATTATAGAGAAAATGTAAATATAATGTCATTTGAATTTGAATTTTTATTACATATGAAAAGTAAAAATACTGAAGAAAATAAGAAAAAAATATTTATTGCTTTTGATGGATGAAATGATGAAAATTTTATTTTTTCCCAACTTTTTATTCGCTGTTTTCTAAGCCATAAAACTTATAATTGAATTTCGCATCATTTTAAGCAAAAGTTAAGTAAAATTTTATGTGAATTAAGCGATAAAAATGTAAAAACATTACGAAAAACATTCAGTCATTCAACAGATATATTAATATTAATCAAAATTTATTATCACTAATAATAATAATAAAGAAAATTCAAAAGAAATTAACGCATTTATAAGAAATAACAATTTTTTTTAATAAAATGTTAATTTTTATGTTTGCAATAATAATATCGGATTAATATTTATAAGCATTTGAGAGGTTATAAAATTATTGTAGGATTTGGGAGCTTTGAAAAGATTTGGTCCCTTAAGTAATAATTTGTCCAAGGATCAAACTATTTCTACAAAATGTGAGCTGGAGTAGATTGAATTAAGCTGATTTTTTTTGTCAAAAATATGTCAAATTGAAAACTTGGGGTACATTTTCTCAGTTTGTACCAGGGAGACCTCCTGAATTATTCCTACTCTGCTCATCCCTGAATTCTACAAATTCAATCAATTTAATGAAAAACAACATTAATAACTAAACAGTTAATAAGGAAATACATTTCAGATAAATATTTATTCTGATCTCTCATGTCTTCTAATCTCAATTACGAAATAAATTATTGATTTTCTCTATAATATTCATTAAACGTAAAGTAAGAATAACTGAAATATATATTAAACTAATCAAACATTCTTTCAATTCTGATGGCTGTTTGAAATAAATATTTTTGAATATAAATTTCATTTCATTCTCAAACAGACTGTATGTAAATATGCATTCCTTCTGAATAGCAATCTTTTCTTTCATCTCTTTCTCTAAACATTTCTCTCCATTCAGTCGACTCAAACATTTCATTTGCTTTTCTCATACAATAACAGGTAATCTGTCACTGAATGCAAACATTATTTTTCCATCTTTTCTATTGTATGGAAAATATAGTGGAAAATGATTTTGTTTTTTAAAAATAGTATTTTTACTATTCATACGAAACTATGAATTAATGATTTCCTTCTCCTAAGCGTAAGACTTATCAGTGATAACTCATATTTGTGTTTATATTCAAAAATGGAAATTTGAATCTTTCGTGAATTCTGTTCATTCAATGCATTAAATTAAAATGAAGACAAAAAATGAGAGCAGAATAGGAATGAGCTTATTCTCAAACAACTGTATCACTTATTTCTGTTGAGTCTATGAATTATACTTTATAAGCATTTGTGCCGACAATCAATTCTATACTCAAAAGTGCTTTTTTATTCGCTAAACATTCAGCACATATTGAATATATTGAAACTTTTAGCCCAAACTCCAGATTAAATTTTGTTTCACTTTATTCATAAATTCCTATCTTTTCAGTTAAGGCTGATATGAAATGTTTTAATAGAAGTTCTGCCTCAAGATCTATCCTGGTCTAATTCACTCATATATTTGGGCAATGCATGATTTGCTCCATATATACAATACGTGATCTTAATATGAAAATTAATTTTTTTTTCATAAACTTTAGAGGGTGTGGATGGACGACAAAGCTCCTCTTTTCCAACGGAAGCGAAGTTTAATAATTGAAAAAAAATTATTTTTGTAGAAAAAATTTTCCCCAAATTGAAATTGGTAATTTCGACGCTATATCAGTGTCAAAAATGTTAACAGCGCCATTTTACACGTGTTTGAACTTTTTATGCCATTTTCACTTTTTACTCGACCCTTTGTCCAAAATTTATGGCTGACCCATACCCTACCGTCGGACCCATTGCCTATTTCTGATATTATTGCATTATTGATATATTATTGATATAACCATGCAAAATCTGATAAACCAGCCTGAAAAATAAAAAGTACTCAGAACTGTTTGCTTGAGTATAAATTAGTTCAAACTAAATACTGTAATAATGAATAGATTGACTACTTTTCAATTAAGAATTGGATCACTTTTTAACTGACATTATGGCCCCAAAAGCGAATAAATGAGCTCTGAGGCAAAACGCACCCATACTGTTCAAGTCCTGATATAATGGACAGTTAGCCTTTGTTTTTTATTTAGAGATAGATTTTTCTTATTTATGATATTTCATCAAAAGATTTATACGAATCCTATGTCGAGATATAAATTATATAACATAATAGTCGACTGAATTAACAGGAATTTAAATTCAAAATCCAATAAATTTCAATCATTAGACACATACTGTTTGAATGATATATTCATCCGAATTGAATGCAATTCTATAGAAAACTCTATTTATTTACAATTCCTTATCTCTTATATTCATTCACTTCAGTGCTGAAGAAAAATAGTGAAAAAATACTGTTAACACAAGTCTTGCAATGCGTTTCACATTTCCTGAATTTCTCTTTTATATGAAGATTGAATAGAATTGAATAGTTTTGAAAATTGATTTTCTTTTAGATTTTCAAAGGTATCTAAAAATGAATGAATGAATCCATTGAACGGAATTCATACCAATTGTTGAATGAACTGAATGTAATCTGAATGAAAAGTTGAAAAATTCTTATCAATTAATTAAAATTTAGGTGAAATCTATTCCACACCGAAATTATTCAAATGTTTGAAATAGAAATTCTTGTATTAATATTTTATTTAAGAAAAACTACTTTTTATTTACTTTTATATCATATAAACCACACAAAAAATGTTCGGTTTTTGTCGAAACGGATGAGTTTAGAGGAAATTATTTGCGGAATATAAAGGAAATGATATACTATTATGCGTTCAAAAAGTGATTTTCAGAAGCAGTTAACAAATATATGGTAACAAACATTTATTATTATAGTCTGTGTTATATGACTGCTATAGTACTCGAAAAAAATTGTTATTACATTGAATAACAAGAATTCCAAATGAGATAATCATTTCGAGTGAACATTCTTTGTGGTCCTCTTCCCTATCAGTGTCACACAAATGATAATATTCTTTCAGATAATATTGCTTTTCATTTATTTTGTTAGTAATGTAACCAAAAGAAAGACAAAAAAATATTACAAAAAAAAAGAATTTTTGTTTTTTCATTTTAATGATCGGTAATAAAAGTCTAACTTAATTGAGAACAATAACTAACTTAATGAGAGTTTTTGTTGTCTGAAGGCTAACAATAAAAATCTATTATAGATTTTATAACTCAAACAAACATAACATTAACAAACAAATAGAGCTTATTGTCAGTAATTCTGTTGTATAACTGGAAATAGTAATTACTTAAAAAATTACTAAAGGGGGTGTGCAAGGTTGCATTTTAGAGTCGGGGAATTTAGCGAAATGTCTGCTTTAACCCTGGTAATCCAAGATAAATCCGAGGAACCCATGTTGAACTTTAAATCAGCACGAGCCTTCTTACTCTTTTCAAAATGTTATATTTTGTTTAAGGTAATTGATCTACAGTAAAGTATCATCTTGGTCATACCAGTCTCACTTCAATTTGAACTCCAATGGTAAACGAATTACTTCTTAAAAATACATACAATAAATCTGAAATTGTTTTTATAGAAAACAATTTAAAAGCGATTGAAATTAAAATAAATTATATTTCTATTTGTTATATGCTTTGAATGATTTGATTGATTGAAGCTTTAAATAAAACATAAAATATAATCTTCGTATGGAATGAAAACTAATTTTACAACAGAATAGCTTTTGTTTTGCCATTCATTAAATTGTTTTATAATTTTATTGCAAAAATTCACTTATGTTTTGCTTTTATTTTTTTTTTATCACAAATGGTGTAAAGCAATGCAAAGCAGACTTCGGATAGACTTCTGGGAAATATAACTAATAAACTGAAATAAAAAATAATATAAGAATAAAATTTTATTGATATATATAACTAAAAGAATATTATGATAGGGAATGAAATTCAGTCTAAATAATGACTTCAGTAGTTAGACCTGAAATGCATTATAAATATGAATTTAGAATTACTTTATATTTATTTATATATAACATGACATAAGTTTTATCATTTATTTTTCAGATAACACACGAAAAACACACTATAAATGTGTGAATTAAAATGTATATCTGCTGTAAGTATAGTGAAAAAGAGAAAATTTGGTAAAAAATAAATTAATGTCAAAAATATAGTATTTTATGTATAAATAATCGGATTGTGTTATATAAAACTTATTTAATATATTCGTATTCAATATATCTTTCTTTACATTTAATACAAAATACATAAAATTTATATCCATTTCAATACACGGTTTGGCAAAAAAAAGTTAAGAATAAGTTATTGCTGTTAACTGTTTTAATGGACTCTATTATTGATAATTTAAAGTTATCTCCTGTTGACTCAAAAAAATGTTTTTTAAAGAAAAAGTTTTAGAGATATAGAAATTCATGAAGAGATCAAATAAGCAAACTTTTAAAATCACTTATAATTCTGATTAATATATTTGTTATTAGACTTATATATAAAAAATATATTTAATACTAAAAACTCATAAATAGAACTATTTTTCACTCAAAAACCAATGAATGGATAAATACTTGAAAATATGTTATGTTATCAATCAATTTGGATGCGATTTAAGCCAAAACTTGAGTATAAAGTCAATTATTGAAAAATGTTTTTCATTCAGTTTAAAGTGAAATACGCCTACGAATAGACATTGAATTAAAATCTAATGAAAAATTGACTTTGAATTTGAATTTTGCATATTTATAGTGATTTGAAAATTTGGAGAATTCGTCCTCATTTGGAAAGAGCACAAATATGTTTCTATTCAGTACTGTATATTAGAGTTCATTTCACTCTCTATTTATAGGTTTATTCGTATTATCTTTATTATTGTTATATTTCTATGCATTCATTGCTATTGTTTTATTGCTATTATATTGTGTGCAATCAATGATCACAATAAACACACTATTCTTCAACTGGAAAATGACAGTTTAACCATGCTCACATATGGCCATTAATATGGCTAAATAATAAGAACCAGTATTGTTTGAACAATTGAAAAATGATTGCACCAATTTAATATTGAAATTGAAATTGATCTCTCTAATATATTTAAAAGGAAAGCTATAAAAATGATAAGGGATTAAATAAAAAGAAAATGGGATAATGTGAAATGGCCAAATAGGACCAGACCAAATTGATTGTTGAATTTTAAATTTGAAGATAATTTTATTTTTCAGTCATGCAATTTATGAATTATTTGATTAATCATAAATTTCTTATTATATACAGTATATATATAAGTAATTGAATAATATATTTGATATGTTGTCTAAAATTGTGTATAATATGAAAGCGAATAATGAATTACTCAAAAGAGCGCTTAACTCAGGATTTACTGTATTTTTTCAGTTTAGTGTTTGTAAAGCTATTTATATCCGTTTATAATAATAACAATAAATAATCATTTGTTTCATAATAATGGATGAGATTTGAAAACTGATTCGCATATAATTGAATTGAAATGTTATTTAATATACTCTTTTCAGAAGTATTTTAAAAAGAAGTGAAATTAAATTATAGGTTATGTATAAGAAAATGACTTAATTTTGTTTGACTTTTGCACAAACAGCGCATCAATAAGTAATACGATCTCTGATCTCAATAACATATTAATGACAGTCGGAGTCCAATCAACTCTACTTCAAATACTAGTGATGTGCAAAAGGGTAGACACAAAATATCCCAGAGATGTGAAACTCCAAACTGCCCCTGCTAAGATAAATGCAAATTCAATGTAATTCATTCATAAATCTGCTAGATTTTAGGGAGTGTCTTGAGGTAAGCACCTGGATATTTTTATAATCTAACTTGATATAAGAAATGCATTCAGTTTGATAAGCCATTTACCACCTTGTTCCTAAGTTTGTATAGGAAGTGCCAAAAACTAATTTAATGATAAATTTTTTACAAATGTGCGGCAAAAGCAGATGTTATCAGAAACTGATAGAACACTATATTTCAATAATATGTTATATAATTATATACATTAATAATTGAAGTCAAGCCACAGAATAATATTGCTGTCAATTAATATATTCAAAACATATTCCACTATTTTCTAGAGTAAAACAGCAAATAATAAAATTACAATTTTTAGTATTAGATCTGAAAATGAGATAAAAAACATTTAACTTTAATTATCGCATTTGGAAATCGGTTTTAATTGTGATCATATCAACTGATGGCACGATTTCTTTGTTCAGGAATTTCTTTTAAAAACATTTCAACAAAAGATTTGTATTAACGATAGTGTCAGCCATTGAGTTGATGTTAATTAAGCCGAAAAACTAGTCCTAAGCTAAGGATAAGTTGAACACAAAAGTAAGAGAAAAATAGTTTATTAGTAGAGAAATCTTGAATTTACACAACACTCGCCACTAATGTCTTGATTCAGGTTCGCAACAGAATTTCATAGTTAGCTAAACGAATATTTTCCTCAATTAAGTTAGTGTTGATTAAATCGACAGTACATTCAAAATATAATATACCATTAAATGCGTGAAAATAAAAATTCTTCACGAATTTCATACTATAATCACTTGCATTGCAATGAATGCAATATTTAATTATTATAAATATTTTAATCGCAATTCTTATGTGAAAACTACTTAAAGATTGTTTTTCTTAATATTATGGGAAATATGTTGTATATTCATTGATTGGTATGCATTCAAATGAAGGCATCTCTTGACAGATCGATTGCATATTTATTTATGTTATGGATTGAGAGACACTTCAGAGGCAAACGAAAATACAGTGAAAGTAGTTTTTTCGGCTAAAAGTCTAGTCCATCAAACTCTTGTGGTGACACTTGGGATGAATGTGCAGACAGAGTGCAATCATTCAAATTGCATAATCATTCATCTCTATAGTCGTTCACTATAACTAAAAGTCCATTCTTTATATTGAGAGTCAGAAAGAAATGCAGAGAAAAGACATTCAATAAGTAAAAAGTTTATGTGACTTATATTTTATAATAAGTCGACAGACTTTAGACCAATCGAAGTAATGTCAATCATTTGTTACACACTATTGAGTCCGACAAATGTTAAGCATCTCTGAAATGTTCGCTAAAGTAAAGAAAACGAAGCAATACTACAGAGAAGGATAAGAAAATATATATAAGAATAGATGAAAATGTGATGAAAGCACAGAAGGAGAGGAAAAGTGAAAAACACTTTCCATTCATTGTATTTGTTGCTCAACTCAGAGCTCGATTCAGTGCCAGTGAATCTCAAGCGAAGAAAATCTCTAAAACGATGAAAAATATTCCCAAAAGTCGTTTTCCGACTCTATTCTTGAATCCCTATTCTCGACAGACGATTCGCACAGTTATGCCGTACTCTCTGTTGTATTGACACTCTTAGCGAATGACCACAAATTGAAAAGAGTGGCGAACTTTAGGAAATTGAGAAACGTTTACGGATCACGATTTTCTTCTGTCCCCAAATGATCACTAGAAGGATCAGATCGTTTCACCGCTTATTATTAGTGTATATATCGGTCGCGAAAAACAGAGCAAAAAATTATTGCGAAAAGAATTAGAGTATAAGAAGTGAGAGAACAGGTCTTCAGGCAAACTGTGAGCGCAGGAAATCAAAGCATAAGATTAAAAGCGAGAATATATATAAAGAATTATATCTAAAGAATATTCTTGAGAACAAAAGACCTGTAAATGAAGATTAATCGCTGTTTTTATTTCTTTTTCTTTCTCTTTATTTTTTTAATGTCAGGAAATTTCATAAATTTCGTTATCATTTTTTATTTGAATTCAAAGATTTTGTAATAAAACTTCGTCTCTCTCTCTCTCTCTCTCTCTCTCTCTCTCTCTCTCTCTCTCTCTCTCTCTCTCTCTCTCTCTCTCTCTCTCTAAATATTTAGAATATTTTTGTATAAAATAAATGTTTTCTTTATATTTATTTCAAATACATTTCCTTTAATATTATTTTATATAAATTCTATTGAAATTTATTTTGAATTCCAGTAAAATATCTTTAGTTTAGTGTTAAGTATTGAATATATTATAAATGAATTCCAGGCTTAGTTTTTTGACTAAACATTTTTGCGAAAATAAAGTCAAAAATTCTTTTCATGACTTTTATTCATTTTGTGATTTTTTTTCATTCACTTCGTTATTGTTTTAAAAGTATAGAAAATATATATAAAAAGTATTTTCTTAACTAAATTGAAGACTTTTTTCTTACTTTACGTGAAGATTACAGAAATGGATTGAAAAACACTGGTATCGGAAAAAAGTCTAAAAAGGGATGAAAAACAAAGTGAACAGAAAAATATCGATCAAAAAGTTCGACTCTATGTTCGGCAGACTATTGCTGTCAATCCCTTATGAATAAAGAATGTAAGGCAGAGAACAAAAAAAGATTTGCCTCCAAAACATTTAATCACTCAAATAATTTTCAGACTCACAGATCGATACTACTATTGCTATCATTAGATGCCATTGTCTTATATAATAATGTCTTAAACTTCTAAATACTCAATACATTACTTGTTTTCAGTAAAAATAAAAGCTTTTCTCACAGTTCTATCGCTTAGTCTTACTGTTCGTTTCAAATATAGATATTTATCGATTGAAGTATTCTTTGAGATCCCGATTCTGTGCCAATTAGTGCTTAACAATCACTGAGTTTTATGTCATTGGATATATTTATTACAATTTCCGGGTTATATGTGAATCAATTCTTATATGACATTAAAATTTATGCTCTTTTTCGTTGAAAAATGTTTGTATTTTTTTATACATTATTTTCGTAAATCAATATTAAAATATCAAAATTAGTTATTAAGTTATCCAAGAAATTGATTAAGATATCAATAACTATTTAGCATGCTTATTTAGTATCGCAAACACAAACTATTTAGGAATTGGTTTAAATATAATTACATTCAAGTTCTGTACATAAATCGCAAACGTATTGCATAAATAGGTAACGATTTTATATTAAAAATTACTTCTAATATAAATCTAATGTTTATATAAATGGAATATAAATACAGAACTCATTTGAATATTCTTCAGATGTGGTCACCTGTTTATCAACCAGAGATGCTCCTTGAGCATTCGGAAAATACCAAAGTTAGACTATATAAGGTTGAACTGGAGATGTTTTTCATGTTGTGAATAGTCAATATCACCAGAATGTGCAAACTCACCTAGCATCATTTGAAATACAGATGATAGTTAGTGCTTTGCTATTTTCTATGCTCAAGCTAAAGTAAAACAATACTTTGCAAAACATCTATTGCTGCTGAGAATAGGGTCGTTACTCAATAGACCCCCTGATATGATGGCCATCCCTGGCATACGAGTCGTGATTTAAAATGCAAAGAATTTTCTGATTCAAGTCATTTTAGATTTTAATTTTCTCTGACTCTAAAAGTTGGAGAATTTTTTTTAATTCTTTTGGGAAATCGGTATTCATTGGAATATTTGGATATTTGTTTGCATGAGTTTTGAAATTGAAAAATCGTTTTCATCCTATTTTCCATATTATTCAAAATCACTGTTATTTGATATTTTGAAAGCAACGCATCTAATGATTGAATGGATTGAATGCCACTATAATTAGCATAACTAATACCAAAAACTGTTTTTATTTTAAAATATATATTCTTCGTATGAAAGCATTGTTTACCAGAATTTTTTCAGATTTTGAGCTCAAATCGTGATTAGAGTAAAGAACTTCAAACCTAATTGAGTTTGAATTAGAAAAGAATTTGCATTTAATTAAAAGCTCTCTTAAAAGGATGTGTTTATTGTTTTGCATCCAATACTGGTATAAATCGTGTTTATGGACTTGTTTTCAAGTGCTCAACGAAATTTCATGCTTTTGAGTGCTTCTTATGATTAAAAATTGTGATAAAAAATTATTTTTATTAATGAATATATCTTTTTCTAAACGACTAATAAGAATAATCAGAATTGCCTGCAATGAACATAAAGTTATGAATAAATTACTTGATATGAAAAAACATGATTTAATCAAATAAATATAATTAATGTTTTTCGATATGTATTCCTAAAACATAGGCAAACACTTTATGTGGGCTTTAATTAAATTTATTTTAATTCATAAAAATAAAGAAAAAAATGAATTCATTTATTAGTTTATTTCAAAATAAAGGCAATAAACTTATGTAAATGTTTGGCGCAATTAAAATATTTCAATAAAAGTTATGGAAAACAAGTTTTTATTTGCAATAACTTTTGATTTATTATAACAATTCATATATTCTATAATTCTTGTGTCAAAACATGACATTAACTCTACCTGTAATTCACGGTTAATGTCAGTAAATGTCATTTTATATGAGGAATAATAGGAATAGATATACAGAATATGTGTTTCTATTCTTTTCGATATATCTCTCGATTTATATATAAATTTTTATTTACTCGTATAATAAGAATAAATATTTGATTCGTTTATTATTAAATGTTATATCGAGTCATACACTGAATATTTTATGTTTTGTATACACAATATTGAGATGAATCCGGAATTTGTTTTGTTTATGTACTTTGAAATTCCAATTCCTATTCTATACTATACTATAGTTTAATCAGAATTTTATTTCACTTTCTTTTATAGCAAACATTTGCCGAATTGTGAAACAAAATATTTATAGAATTTGTTTCCTTATATTTGCCGAGAATTATGTCGTTATGGCAGCCAATCTCCGATCGCATCACTTATTTATTTATTGAGTCATAAGATTTTCTATGAAAAAATCAAACATAAGATTCTCTTTTTGTTTGTTAACCCATACATCCGACTACTGACCAGACTTTAAATTCGTATCGATTCGCACAAAATATAAGTTAAGAACAGATTATTTTTTCGAAACGTATTTCTTATGGTTCAGGGCTTTAGTTATGAAAACAAAAACAAATAATAAACTGAAGACTTATTTGAAAAATAATAACAAAACATAAGCTTTTGGTCGAAAGTTCGGACGAAATCATCAATTATTTTAAACTTAAATATTTTATAAACGAATAAATAGAAGAAAAAAATTCTATTCAAACAAAATCTAAACTAAAACAAAATTTTGATTCAAATTGAAATTGTTTTCATTGTATATAATCGTAAAAATGCCTGAATCCTGAATGAACCTGACAGATTTTTATTAGATTATACTAAATTAGACCCATTATAAGATTACAGTATTTACCAGTATAATTATCTGTTGCAACACTAATTTAGAGCCAAGAATTGAGTTGAGCTACAATATTCTGAGCAATGAAATCATATGAATAATAACCCCGAATATATTGATTTTACGTTACAGTTGTTGCACAAAATCCATTGAGTAAATAATTTTGCATAATATTTGACTTAAATTAATACAAAATGTTTGAATGCATTCATATGTTTGAGATTCTATGGCTAAACAAAATATATATTATAACTGAAGATATGTTTAATTAATTGATTCTGAAATGCATAGTAAGTCCGAACACAAGAAAACCGTTCTATTCCTCCCTTTCATCCCTTCCTATGCCATCCAAATGTTGATTTCCAAGTAATCATTGCTTATAATATAGAATCAAATAATTAATTATTCATTGAATCGCTAAAACCTGAAGTAAAGCGAAGCCAATATAAGCGATGTATATGTCCTCAAACAGTGTTGACTCGAGTACAACATTTCCAGTTCAGTTCGTCTGTTCGTCTCTGCTCTCACTTTAATCACAATTCACTTAACTTTGAATACAATTAATTATAAATGAATTTATTTACAATAAAATACTCATTTTGTCTGTGAGTTCGCACAGACAACAAAGAATATACACAACATTCCCGATTAGTTACGGCCATAGACTTAAATCCTTATAAATTGATTGCAAAAAAGTTTATAAATAAAATGGTTATAATTTGTAATACTTTGGTGCTATTGGTGACAGGTATGCTTTGCACAGGGTGAGCATTCAAATTCTTTAGCTGGCAAAATCCGGGTATTTTAACTCATACCACCTTGGCTGTTCAAACTATTGATTTATGACAAAACTTGAAAAATGATTTAATTTGATCCGAAAATAAATTGATTTATTAAACTCTTATTTGACTTTTGAGAAATTAATATCAATTTTCTATATAATATTAAAATTTATATTTTATGAATCATATATTTCACGAATAATTCTAAAAATATTGACCTACTTCCATTATAAATTGAGCATTTTTCAAATATATTCATGAATTGCATATAAAATATTGGATTCACTTTACTTAACATATTTTGGGAAAATAAATATGAAATGAATAATCAAAACATAAATATTTAGTTTAATTCGACTGTAATTGCGATTTCTATTCGTGTTTTGATCGACTAATTTGTTTGTTTATCGATAATTGATAATTAGATTTTGAATAATATTTGGCTCAATATTATGATTAATGCATTTGACTTTTGTGATTGCACTTCATTTGTACCATTTCATCAAATTGAAGATTGCCCTGCTTATATCTATCGTTTTAAATATCCAGAGACTTTTTTCATTAAGTAAGAAAGTTTCATATTTTTCTTAATCATTAATAACATCTAAATAATTCATATATCCGTTGATATTAAAGAATTTCATTACTTATTAGAAATTATATTTTTGCCAAACATTGCATTATATATACTGTAAGTCAGATTCCTTTAGAGCAAAGCTTTTATATGAATACAGTTTCACTAAAACCGTAAGAAAATTGTATTGCATTTCATTGCGAACTAGACTTTTGGGATAATGAAAGTCGAGAGCAAAACGTCTCTCAACTGTGAAAATTGTGTTTTTACTTCTTTTCTGCTGCACAGCTCTGAATAATGGCACCGGGATCTGAATCCTGGATTCATTGCACTGTACGCACAAAAAATGAATATTATTTTCTGGGGTTTAGACAACACTAACTACATATCGGAGGAAAACATTTGCAACACATATATGTTGAGTCACCAAAAGGGAAAAAATATCTTTTTTCATATGATATAAGTTATGTATTCTGTTGTTTAATATATGAAAAGTGTAACACAAGTACGAGAAAAGTCATTAAAATATTTTGTTTGCAATAGATTTCTAACACAAGAATTTGTTGCTTCCATTCTATAGCCTCTCTTCAAACCTATTAAAAGTTTAATTTTGATTAATAGCCGAATATTATTAGGAGTGTAGAAGAAAAATATGAAAAACATTTTTCGAGTTAGTGCTGGTATGCGGACAGACAGTCAGTAAGTCTGACTGCAATACTGTAATAATAAGCATCCCTACAGTTGAGTCACATTTAGGATTTAGAGAATATTCTCTATTATTCGCCGCTAATTCATAACCTATTAAAGCGTGAAAACATATTTTCTTCACAAATATCCAAAAGCCGTCATATCTTTCCAGTTGTGTCTAATTTTATTCCTCTCTTTTAAATTCGCATTTATTGCTAATATTATGTTTAGAATATAATTGTTGCCTAAAAAATATGAATTTCGCTTCAATTTAAGTACTACTCAGCAGAATGAGAAAATATGCTAATTATTCAGCATTTTATAAGCAATTCTTATGCAATAGATTTCACTTTTGAAATCATTTATTGCGAAAAATAAGCAAAAAAATAAACGAAAGTTTTTATTCCTATTCTTCAAATGTTATGCTATTTCTCGAATGTTAAATATACTGTACTGTATTAGTTCAGAGAAGGCCAAAATTTAAACTGGGTACATTGATCTTTGTTGTGTTGCTGTTATATGCCTGACCAGCACTGGTTTTGTTTTACTTGTACTGATAGTTTGCAAACCAGAGAACAGAATAATTGGAATAATTTATTCGCAAAACTAATGAGAATTTTAATATTCATAAAATTGGTCTTAAGTTAAATCGACAGCCATTTTAATATCATCAACAAAACGGGTGAATGACATCAATTCGTTTGCTTTCAATACTCTATTATTTATTTCATTATATTTTTTTCGTTTTGAGAAATATTTGGTTTTCCGTTCAAAACATTCTGTTTTTGTAAATAATTAAACAGTTATTTATTGATTAACTATGGCTTTGATTCAGACCTAAAAACAAAACCACTGTTTATACTGCACTGAAGTCCACAAATATTTGCAGAAAATTTTATCCAATTTGTTGGTGCAGTTCCTCTGAATTAGTTATGCTCTTTATATTGCCGTTGAATTACCGACGAAAATAAACTTTCCGTTTGTTTTAATCATAGAATTTATTTTTTCCTTCAAATTACAGTCAACACTGTCTGAACATTCACTCCAATCCTTGTACACAATGCGTGTTCTACGTGACTCAAATTGTTGTTGATTCAATTTTAATAATTTAAGATTTTAAATATGAACTTGATGAAAAATCACCTAATTTTAATTTTGACAAGATTTCAATGTTTAACAAGATGAACAAGAGTATTTTTCCAAGACTTTCTATGAAAAGAATAGATTTGATTTGAATATTTGAAATATTCCAAACAAATTCTAACTTATTACCAGGCTAACTTATGATTAAACAGTAACAATCATTTGATAATTAAGTTTAATGTTTGGTTTAGAGAACAAAACTAATATTTATTACAAACATTAAAATAAACTGAATGTCCAGATCATAATGACTGTACTTTCTGATGGAAGCGCTTTTTATTGGCGAATCTCTGAATAATTAATGTTTAGATAGAAATCCCGTGTTTTTATGAAACTATAAATATATAGTTTATACACAATTCTCAGTACATCTCATACCGCAAAGACAGTGAACTCTATTGAATAAATCGGATACGAAATTGAATTCAAGAATATTTATTTAAAGCAGACTATTATTCCGAATATTATTCTGTATTGCATATAATGTAATGCAAATTCTTTGCAGAATTTTTATGACATTTCACAACTAAAACATCAAAAAATATACTGAAAATTAATTTTTGTTTTTTAATATTCAAGAAATTTGAATAAAATATTTGTAATTAAAGTTTTGTTGTGTTTGTGTTATAAACAAAAATTGTTTGGATGTTGTAATTTGAATCCTCTCTAATGAACTCCTGACAAGAGGTTCTCCGTCTGTATTCAAGACAGTACTGATAGTTGTGTACGAATAGAGCGAACGTCTCATTAAAATTCCGAAAAACTTCATTGGATTACATAACACATAAAATATTGAGATAAAAGAGAATCAGACCAGACATAAAAGCACTGGCACTTTCATATGTGGCGCACTGGTAGAGCCTTAGCTGTACCACAGTATACCGTTCCCATCGCTTCGGTCAATATGAGAATCGACTGATTAATTATTCAATTCTATGAGAGAGCGAACCGTATGTAGTGTTTGGAGTGAATGAGTGATCAGAAAAATAGAGCACAAAATCAGTGTTCACTCCAATGTGTGTTCCAGTCATTTGTAATAAACAGTTTGGATGAGGACATGAATTGCAATCTTATGCCACTTCTCGCACATCCATATAGAGCTGACAGTTATGGTTATCTCTCTAATGCATATATTTCTGCTTTTTTAGACTTTTGCCCAAACAGTGCCGAAACCCACTGCGACTGACACTCATTACTGAACTTATATTTACATAATTAAGTTCTGAACAGTATTTTCTTGTTATTCAATGCAGTCTTTTATTGCGAATAATGTTTTACTTTTATCTCTATTTACTTCAAAAGCTGTATCTCTTTCTGCTTTTACTCTCTATCAGCTCATATCCAGTTCCACTCCCAGTCCTATTAACTATCACAGCCACTATCGATCCCCTTATCATTCTGTATGAGTTGATCCAAAGATCTAAGAAAATCTAATTTTGCTTTTTTTATTTAATATTAAATTTTCATACAATAAAGTTTACGACTCTTTTAGTATAGTTAAGAATTCAATTGAATTTTATTCATTTTTTATTCTCTTGCGATAAGATTTTTTCAACATTTTCTTATTCATTATTTAACTAAATGAGAATCAATCGAAAAAATTACTTTCAAATTCTCCGAAACTATTTTTTATATCCATTTTTATTTGATTTATCGATGAAAATATTGGATATATTGAAAAAAGTTTTATGTTTTGATACGAGAAAAAACGATAAATATATTAACTATTAGTCAAGTATAATATACTTTGAAATAACAGTTCTTTGTATACAATATTAGATAAAACAAAACTTTCTCCAAAAGAACATAAAATTTTTTGTTTATTTCAAAGTTTTGTATTTTAAATAATATATATATTTTACGAATTCTTAAAATATTCTACTCATGAAACTCAAACCCAAATAAAAAACTAACAAAAAATCTGTTGGTTTAAAGGTAACCAAGGATGCTCAAAGTAGCTCTATTCAAGAGATGCTAGCTCAATTTAGTACAGTATTAGTTAAGAAATATTAGCTCAAAGATCTTGGTTTGTTTGAGAATCATAGGATACAGTAACTTTTGAATTTTGCCCTTGCAACAACACAATGCACTGCATATGCTCTAATTTAATTTAAATTTTGTAATAAAGTAAACGGTTTCCCTTGCTTAAATGTTAGTATGGTCTGGGTTTGACTACTTGCTTAATATAAGTATTTCCAATATTTTGTGCTAGACGATATTATGAACAATGTCATGCTTTAATTAATCGATTTCATAGTTTGTTTATTGGCTCCATTATTGTTATATACGTTGGATACTTTTGAAATTTGTTGCCAGAATGTTGATTCGATGCACAGGAGCCAGGCCAGGAAAGGTGGTCATCCCTACGGCAGAGATATCCGAAATGTATTCAAATATGTTTGAGAGAAAGTCTATGCAAACAAATGTTTTTATTCCCATTCCTAACACAATTGCACTCCAAATAAGAATTCAAAGCAATTCCCGACAATGAAGACAATGAAGGCTTCAATTTAATAAATGTGATCACAAGAGCACTACTTTTTTCTTATATTATTTCAAATTTGTTTTCTCTTATTTATTATACTTTATTGCCATTCACTACATCTGGCAATTCAAGTGTTATATCAAATAGTTATTATATAAATATAAGCAATACTACTGTACAGTATGTCTGTCTGAAAACCACAGAATTTTATTTTTTAGTTAAAAAATATATTTTTTCCATTCGTAACGAATATAAAACTAAATTATTTTAAGAATATTTTTTATGTATTTATATTCTTTGTTAATATATTACTGTTTTTTCATATGTTTTTGTTTTAATTCTTTAAGGAATAAAGCATTCAATTAATTAATTTCAAGCAATAATTTAATTGAATGATAAATTCATGTATTTATTCGTGTCTTATGTCTGACATTGTTTTGCATAAACATCAATAAATTATTCGATGCGTTAAATAATATATTTAATTATGAATATAAATATTGATCCGAACATACCGTTAGCATAACAATAGTCTTTATAGTATTTTATCTGATATTCTAATCACATACACAAAAACAGATATCGATTTCGGCTCTTATCTAATGCCTATCGATTCGGATGTGTTCTTACGATCAAAGGCTTACGAATTCATTCCTAAGACTAATATATTATTCATTAGACCAGAAAAACTTTTTTAATTAAAGATTAATTTTTGCCTTTAAATTGATTTTCGAGAATTAGTTTTTTCTTTTCATTACTTATTCAGAAAAACTTCTTATTTTTCTTCTTCTCCTTAATTATTAGTTTAATTATTTTAAGTATTAATTCGCATAAAAATAATAAAAACTTATTTCAATAGCAATTCTAATGTCTTTTATTATCTAATTCTAAGACCAAATTAGTTTAGTGTTGATTATGAGTGAACTCAAAATTAAGTATTCACCTGAGGAAAGGTATGTTTTCGTGCATTCATGGCATTAGCCCAGTGCTGATGAGATGTCCGCTCTGTTCTCTGTTTCTGAGTTAGTCATCGATCGTATGATTGCCTCAAACTTATGGTTATATTCTTGTATTCCGTATTCTGTTTTGCAGACACTATTCGGTTGTGACTATCGGTACCCAAACAACAAAATAATGCATTCAATTAACTATTTATAGACAGTAACGATATCTCGAGCCATACCAGAGAGCGATAACACGTTTCTTATTATATCTACTAATAAATAGTTACTCCGAATAATCCCAATTCAATTCAATGTAATTTTTTGCTCCCATTTATGCAATTTTTCTGATGATTAGAATTCTTTGATTAACATAAATAAAAATAAGCAAGACTAGTACCAGCTTGCAATGGTAATAAAGTAGGCATGTAATGGTTCATGGTCAAATTGATGCCTATTGTAGTGATGCTGCGATTTTGATCCTTTCATATGAATTGATTCATTCACTGATTCACAGCTGCCGTCTGTTGTCTAACACTTCACATAATATAATGATTAAATGTTCCCGAATATAAACTTTTTACTTACAGGTTATAAAATTAGAAGTTAGGACATTAGAAGGCCCCTGGGTGGATGCCAATAAAGCTTAATCAAAGCTAGAATTTAATAATCTGTTATTTACATTGTTTGTAGAGTGGCTTTTGTATCGAATAGAAAATAATAATTATGACTGGGTGCAATGGAATCCAATTTTAATACTTGACAATTCTATTATGTAAACCTGGGTAAATAAAATTGATCTTGATAAAAAATTTGAATAATTGGTGACAAATAAAATTGAAATTAATGACGAAATTATTGATTTTTTACTCTATATCCGGTTTTAAATATATATTCAAATTATATGAACTCTATTTATAAAAACATTGATTATTTACAGTTTTAAAAAATATCATTGAATATACTTATTTATAATCCCTGTGTATATGAGCTTGCTCATTTTTTTTAACTCTTTAGATATTTAACCACTACTTCTGAACATGAAATCTATGTTATGTCCGAACATATACTGTAATTGAGTTCAGTTGAAACTATTTATTTGGCATTTTATTGAATTTGTTTGAATAGAAAATATTTATATAAACTCTGAGAACTTGATTCGCAAAGATCTATAAATAATGATCATTTGATTGGATTTTGAATTTAGTTTATTATAATTATCATTACATTTGATCCTCAATTATGATCACTAATAGTAGTGTTATTACTATTTGAATCGACCGAAAGAACTCATTAATTATCGATATTTTAATCACACCTTAAGAATACAAGAATAGAGAATATTTGTCAAAAAAATCTGATTTATATGTTATATAATAACTGATTACATGAAACGCAAACAAAATTAATGATATCTTCTGTTCATATGTTAGAAGAAGTGATAAAAATAATTTTGTTCATTAAATTCAGGCAAAGAGTTGAATAAAATATTAGTTTCGGTAAAAAACAAGTAAAACAGATAACAAACCTTTCTTTTAATTGCAATCCCTTTAAACCAAATATAGATTATATAATATATAAAACAAATTTATATTTGAAATACTAATTCAAAACATTTTCCAATCACTTGATTAATGAGTATTTTAAACCTTAAGACAACTTAATTCCTAATTAATCGAAAGAATAAAATCAAAGGAAGAAAAACAAACAAAAGCGTCGCTTAAGTGCAAAAATGGATCGATTTTTAACTTTAAAGGAAAAAAAAGCTAAAAATTTATCACTTCTTCATTCACACCGAGAATATAGCTATAAATTCACTCTAATTGTGATCTAATGACTGTAATTAATCTGTAATTGTCAATGAGAATCAAGTGGCCAATCAAGTGTATAGCACAGGGATGAATAGGGCTTACTTACAGCTAAATTGATGCCAAAGTAAAGCCTAATTTAATTGATTACATATAAGATCTGCGACAATAATCTGTTGCAATAATGAGAAGAAATAAAAAACGCTTTATTCAGACAATGCATTGGAAACGACATATAAGGAAAGGACTGATTGACTGACACTATTAGAGCCGAAGTATTCGTTGCAAATCAACTAATTTTACTAATTATTATTCGCTCACGAATTGCCGCTTCACTAATGACTATCATTGCTCTTATAGGAAGACATTAATAAAAACTTTTTTTATTTCTCTTCTCTTTTGTGTTAATTTTGAGAAAATAATTAGTTATTACTATAAAGAGGTTTTCAAACATCAATTCTGAACTTTTTTTTTGTGCTTCAAATCTCTTCTCTGTCATAATTAAACTTCCGAATTGAGCTCTTATGCTATAAATTATTGTAACGTAAAGTGAATTTAATGATTCATTATTTTCTATTTGTTCGTCCAATCCTTTCGGTCGTGTTTTTTGGATTTAGTTTTTTTTATTTCACTTTTCTGTTCAAAGCATTCAATTTGGATGTCTTAATAATAGTATACAAAAGCAGTGATTCTCTGATCAGTAATCTCTCCATCATTTTCGGTGAAATGTATTTACATTAGGAATAGAAAACAGTTGTTTAACGAATGCTCTCTTTTTAAAGTATTGTATATTAGGTCACATGTCTTATAAGCCCTTATAATCCTTTACAACCCTTTGCCATAAAAAAGTTGCCTCTGATTTGATTGGGAGATGAGTCAACTCGAATAGTGATTATTTTTAGTGAAATCATTGTTTTGAATGAGGACTGGAGTTCAGGCATACTGTGCTCACTGTTGGGCTCCAACTCAAATGATTGACTGGAATTCAGAATTTATCGTCGAATTCAAACTAATCTATCGATTAATTGAGAATTTCTTGAATATATCCACTCATTTATTATTGACCAGGGTCGTCATTTTCAGCTGTATTCACTCAATATATGTTCCTTTGAGCAGAGTTTATAACATTAGTACTGTTTATATTAAAGAATCAATGAGTATTTCAATTGATCAAGATGGGTCTTATTTGCTAGAAACCCAGTATAACCTAAAAATATATCTAATAATTTTTAATATAGTACTCTCGTCAATTTGGTTAGGTATTTTTCCACCAAGTCCAAATGTGTGAATATAGATTTATCCATACCCGGATCAATTATCCTTATGATAAGATTACTGTCAGTTAAAAGAACTTGAATTATAAGTTCTGTTTAATGTAATCGAAACCTAATTGAAAATATATTTGGAAACACTGACAGTCTGTTTATTTGTGTTTTGATTATCAATTAAAACATTTATAAGAAATTATAAACTTTTTATAAAAATATTTATACTTTTTAGGAATAACTCAAACAAAGAATCATTTTTCTGAGAAGTTCACTGAAAACTTCAGATTAATTATTGAGAATTTATATTCTATTAAGGAATTCATCAGAAGAGGGAAAGGGCTATAATTTTTTCGACTTATTTAATGAAAAGATAATTTTTGGATTAAAATCAACCCTTTTATAACTTGCGTAAGTACTAAATCTGATTTATCTTTTGATCTAGTTCATTTTAATTTCTGGTAATTT
>JAQIWA010000474.1:0-31195 GCA_034693305.1 Eueremaeus valkanovi
CATTGAGCATATTTTTGAAAATTAGCATTATTAAGCTACGAAATGGTGAAAACAGATTCAAAATCGAATCACCCAGTTAAAAGTTATTTAAGTTTGATGAGTACCACATCTTGTTGTCCAAAGGTGTATATTCAGTTGTATTCAAATGTAAATCATTTTTTGTAGCAAATTGTCTGTTAAACCATTTAATCGTATTTTCGCAAAATTTTAATTTTTCCTCATTTGGACAGATATTCTGTTGCAATAATTGATTTACTTTTTTAATGAAATTCTTTTGTTAACAAATCGTGTTATTATTCAAGCATTAAATTAGTGATACGTTTCCATACGTACTGTAAGTGCATTAAACCATTTGCGCAATAATTAGACAAAATCCACATCATTTCAGCCATTTATACAATCAATAGATTTATTTCAGACGAAATAGGAGGGTTATATTGGCTGCAATTACCTGGATTATATTGATTTTCTAAGTATCAGCATAAGGTAGAAGACATTAGATTAAGAGTTAGAACACACTGTATCTAATCTAAACTACCTAACTGTACATCAAATTCATCCTCCGCTCTTCATCTCTGCTTAATTCATCTCATCTTTCAAATCAAATATTTGGCTGCATTTCATATGTAAATATGATTAACCCTGATTATCCTGATATTTTAGAGCTTGCGCGTCCCAATTAAAAAGAAATACTGAAATAATTTAATTTCATGGAATTCCCAGAGCAGAAAAAGTTGATAGGTTAAAAAATTCAATTAGCACTGATTAGTCTATTATAAAATCAAAGTCAAATAAGAAGTTTCTTCTGAAAAAAGTATCTTTTGTCTGAAATCTAATCAATCGATTTTCATTATTCACGACATTTTTCATTAAAAAGTTCACAACTTTTAAGTAAACTATAGAATAGTTCACTCGATTGGCTTTGATTAGAAAACTAGTATAAAATGATAAATGAATTTAAGTTATAATTACCGGTATATTAAGAAAACTTTTAATGAATTGTTAGCTCAATATACAGTCGAATAGTCGAAAGAAATAAGTGAAGCACACATTTATTACCCAGGAGTAAGAAAATTCTATTATTATAAAGTCTAACAATTTTAGCGCAATTTCAGCAAATTATTCCAGTGATGACAACACAGCTGATAAACCTATCTCTCAGGGGGAGGGGGCCAACTTTGAAGCTATTCCTCCCTTGAACATACCTGAATCCAGAGATAGGCATTTGGCCAAAAGAGGTGCAATCAATCAATTTTTTCTCCAAAAAGTGCCCCCATTTTCGAGTTCTTCCGCCAAATCATCGAAAAACAGTGGGGGGTCAGCCTCAGCCAAAATCCTAGGGAGGTTAACCCCCTCTACCCCCCATAGCCTATCTCTGCCTGAATCGTCTTTCTCCTCCAGTCCTGTGCAACATAATTGAACTGTATGTACAATTCTCCTATCGTTTTATTCAAGTCACCGTCTGGTCATTGAGTGGGACATCATTTTCATTCCAAGTCTTGGTAACGAATTCTATATTTGTTTATTGAGCTGGGCAAAAATGACAAATGTGTACAATTACTTATTTCCTACGCCTGTATCTAATGTGTCAATAATTTTTAGTGAGGAGTGAATCAAGTCGTTGAATATTGTCATCAAATGAATAGCGCTTAAGAAAAGTGAACAGAATTTTGGCGAAGCATTCATCTGAAAGGACTCTTTGTCTAGACTTAGATTCAGGTCCGGCTCATTCCGAAAGTACATAAACTCAGATTTTGCACAAATGTAACGATCGTTTACATTACATAATACACTAATGTTAGCAAAGATTTGCTTCGAATCACGTAATCTCTAAATTGCAGTAAAGAGTAAATGCTTTCGATTTCATATAATATTTTGCCAAAAAATTTTATTTTTATTATTAATTAATAAATTCTTTTCTAAGTATTAAGAATTCATAATAGCTCTTAGAGTCGATGTATTCAATAGAAGAAATGTCTAAGTTTAAATGTTAACATGAGCCTGGTCCTTGATTTGAACCAAACTTTTTAAATAAATTTAAAAATTTTTAAGCTCTGAATAATATATTCAGAAATTAACTATAAATGCAATGAATCGATGAAATGACAAATGATTTACAATAATTGCGAATACAATTGGGTATAGAAATGGATTTTTCTTTATTTGTGTTCAAAAAATAAGAATAACTTCGATTCTACTCTTGATTTCGTGTTTAATTCTGGAGTTTTATTTAGCGTAAGACCTAATTGATTGATCGCCGACTTATACTTGTCTTCAGAGCATCAGAATGTGATGTATGTGTGTTGTGGCCAAACATTTTCGCTAATGGAACCAGACTTTTAAGAGTTAGTGTCGACACTTGAAAACTATATCACAATTTTAGGTTTTTTTCTCTGCAACCAAAACAGAGTTGCAGTCAGTTTTGTTTGAGTTCATTAATTTTTAACTCGATTACAGTTAATCTTAATATATACGGAATCAATCATAAATTGAATTAACTTTTTATATTTGATTTCCGTTTTAATCATTGGCTCTGAAAATATTCTATACATTAATAACTGTTTATTTGACTATTCTTTGAAAAGTTATTTTAAGAATAAGTTATTTTCTGCGAACACCGATAACTCGCTAACACTTGCTTTAGCTCTTATATCAATATAAGCAAAATATTGTATAAAATATTTGTGAATCATATTTGAGACAAAACTATCGTTGGTTTAGGGCAACAAAATGTCGTATAGAGAGCGAAAGTGTGCGACAAATCCTGAATAATTCATGTAATTAACTGTCGGATGAGTGAACACAGCTATCACTCGCCGCTCACAAGCGTTTGTTTTTGCCATCAGTTTATGCATTTACTCTCTGTTCGCCCCAAGAGTTCAAAAATGTCTTTACATTCAGTTTTGTCTGATTTGTGAATTCATTCGAATACCTTATAGTTGTTTCTTATGTTAAAACTAGATAACGGATAGACTACACAGACTCTTAAAACCGGGGTTTGTGCTGAGATAACGCCAGCTTTGTATCAATATGTCTGTAAGTGTATCCGATATCTGGGTATAACTTATAGAGGAGTCTAATAGTTGACACAATTAGGTGATAAACCAATACAGAGCTTTATATTGTGTCTTTAATTGGTAATGTGCAGGGGTGCTGTGGAAGGTGTCGGCTCTAAAAATACATCTATTTTTGAAAAACATTTAATCATATGTCAGTCCTTAATAAGTTACATATTTATGCAAAACAAATAATAATTGAAATATTAATACAGTTTATGTGAATATGATTTGGCAAATAAAATGATTAAGCTTACATTTAAACTACATATTCCTTGCACATCCCTAAATATTATAGATTTTCCATTCTCTCTCTCTCTCTCTCTCTCTCTCTCTCTCTCTCTCTCTCCCTCTCTCTCTCTCATGTATTGATTTTAGCGATCATTTGTTTGCTCAATAAGTGAATACAAAGTATTCTTATCGCATATGATATCTATTTTCGATGTCTTTCGCGATATTTGTTCATCTGATCAGAGGTGCAACCATTCATACGCTCTAACTATCGATATATACTAATTGTTTTCAAAGAATAATTAAATGTCATTTGAGAGAGAAATCACATCTTAAAAGTCGATTAAAAAGTCTGTCATTTAATTTCGTACAAATAGTTTGGCATAAATTCAGTTCAATTTTCTAATCGATAGTGAATATCGATTGTAGAGATTTGGCGACAATATATGTGAAGCTAATGAACATTTGTATAAATCTTATGGACATTTAGTTTATAGTTCTGGTCAGAGATTTGATACGATTGACGAAGCACTCGGACGTGACCATTGGTCTAATTCTTGCACAAGACGTGAGTTTTCTGTTATGCCATCAATTAAAATGAGAACAATCTGATTGTCTGATTGTAAGCCTAAAACTGCCGATAAATTGATGAAAGACAACATCAACTCCTAGTGCTCTGATTTATATAAGTAGACACACATTTCCAACTGTAATCATCTAGATTTAGCAACACATAACCAAGGTAGTTACTTCTAAATTAAAGCAAAATAGGCAAATTTCTCGAAGTCAGCTCGATCAATTGTTTAGGTTAGTTGAGGATAGGACTGAAATAGTATGGGATAGTCCAGAATCGATTTTATTATAACAAATATAAACACAGATCTCAAGGCTTGAAAACAGTTATAATTTTATGATTGAAAAAATCATTTGAAATCTTAACAGTTTGAATATACAATTTCATGTGGGTATTTGATAAAGCAATTTCAATGAATAAAAAAGAATATTTAAAGTCCACACAAATTAATTCAGTATTCGGTGAAAATATAAAGAAATTTAGTTAATCTATACCCGGATAGTCCCCTGCTCCTTAATCGTGAATATAGGACCTGTCCTGCATAAGCAATACAAGTCAGCAAAAGAACCTCTTGTTTCTGACAGTCAGACATACAATTAATTTGCATCCAATTCGTGATCAGTTTTCCAATTATTTTTGACTTTTAAACTGATCTCAAAATACGTGTTTCGGAACTCAATTCAAATATGTTATTGAAATAAATTTTGAGTCAAAGATCAGTCGAACAGAAAAAGATAAATCCTTTGAATGAGTTCCGTCTCTCTCTCTCTCTCTCTCTCTCTCTCTCTCTCTCTCTCTCTCCTCTCTCTCTCTCTCTCTCTCTCTCCCTCTCCCTCCAATAAAATTTTATTGAAAATCATTGTCTTATCAGTTGAGTGTATTTGTACTCTTCATTACAGTATATGGTATGGAAGGCCAGGAATGAATACAGAGAGTTGAGATGAGTCTTACCTCTAATACTGTATCTTATTTAACAAAAATTCTTCCAAATGGTTTGGTTAACATAAATGAACTGAAAAGATGACAATTATTGTCTCAAATCAGTCGTCAGAACAGAATTTCATACATTTGAAGCAATTGGTGGAAACACCAGAATATTCTTCCAATTGGTTTGCATAAAATTAAAATTCATCCTATTTGAGCCTCATTATTTTTTACGAACCCGAGAGTTTTGTATGCTGGCTCAAATATACCGTATCTTTAATCATATAAGTCTCTGCTCTCGTGTTTGCTTTGGATTTATAGTAACTTTCAATACTTCTTATGTAATCGATGTAAGGAATGGTTTATTCAAATGAAGTCAAAAGCATTTATTAAATTAAAAATTCAATCTATATTTGATCGACAAATCAATAATAGATTCTTTAATTTCAAAATTCTTTAAGAGTTACTTAAATTGATTGCATTTATTAGAGAAAAATATTTTGTTTCGACTTAAGAATGAAGTAAAGTATAGACAGAATAGGAAAGTCTATACACAATAATCGATTGGATTGAAGGGAACTATGGCATTTTAAAATTTGTTTTAAATTAGTCTTTTGTCGTATAATTGAAAACTTTTCTAAGTCTTAAAGCCGATGACGCGCAAGTCATCAGTTCAATTGAGGGCAGACCGGGTATAATCTAGTGATAATTGCCCTTCAAATATGAATTAATGGCATATAATAGCTGTTGTCATATCAGTCACCAATATTAATGAAAAACTGATTTAATTCTATACGAATTGACTAATTTGGGTCGAATTGACCGAATCATCGAAATATTTCATCTGAGTTCATTTCTGCAAGTTTAAGTGCATGTGAAGGTATATTCAGATCATTGAACTTCATTTGATTAGCTTTTATAATCGGAAATGATTTGGCCATACATTGCACACCCCTTGCACATCACTATTGTTTGTTAGTTCGTTTTTCCTTAGGATTTGAACGGAAAAGAATTCTTTATTCGCAAATCAAACAAATAAATTGAATTATATATAAAACTAATCAAATAATATAATTTGGAAAAAAAGAAAATTCTTTGAGAAATATTTGACTGATTTTTAAATTTTTGAAGATTTCTCCGAATAATTAACAAAAATTCATTAGTTCTGGATAAATATGATTTTAAAATGCATTGTGCACAGTAGCAAACAGAGTAGCACAGGTGCTATTAAATTCTGTTTTCAAATCAGACCGAAAAATAGAAAAATTTATAAAAAAATATGGTTTAAATCCAGAGATAGGCAATGGGGGTTAACCCCCCCCCCATAGTATTTTGGCTGAGGCTGACCCCCCCTCTGATGTTGGAAGATTTTACGGAAAACTCGAAAATGGGGAACTTTTGGGCAAAAAAAATTGATTCATTGCACCCCTTTTGGCCAAAATTTTGGTTGACCCCACCCTGTCGTCGGACCCATTGCCTATCTCTGGTTTAAATCCGTTTGATTTTGATACCTTGAATAAGCTGTGCTTGAACCTTTAGAGCTGGAGGCATTCACCCTCTTTATACCAATATTCGAAGTGATTGATCGTCAAAATAATCCGAAAAGATTAGACAAAATAACGGAATTTTTTGTAAGAATAATCATATTTTGAGAAACTGTTGAAACGACTGAATCTGATTGGAAAGCAGTAGTAAAGGCATAGACTTATCGAAGAAATCGAAATTAGTTCTGAAAATGAATTATAAATGTTTTCAGTAATGTTTAAAAGGTTAGGATTATATGTATTCATATTTTAAACTTATTTTAAAGAAAATCAATAAATGATTTGGGCTTTCAGTTTACGGACAGTTTGAGACAGTGATAGGCAATGGGGGGTACAGGTAGGGGTATACCCCCTGTGATTTTGGCTGAGGCCCCCCCTATATTTTTCGATCTTTTTGAGGAAAAAACGCGAAAATGGGGGCACTTTTGGCCCTCAAAAGTGATTCATTGTATCCCTTTTGGCAAAATTTTTGGCTTACCCCCTGTCGTCAGACCCATTGCCTATCTCTGGTTTGAGAGACTGAGACACTGGTGACAACGCAGATAAGTGACAATTGGGACCGAAGTTTAGTTCACTTCTAATAAATTCTTGAGTCAAACACTGAGAATACATAGAAATCGTTATATTTGTGAAGAATCCAAATCTTCTTAACGTTTTTTTCGCAAACTTTTTTCATTTTATGTGTTGATTGTGTTTCAGAAAACAAGTGCAATCCGTTATTCTATACTTTTATGTCAAAAGTTTACGATTTTTTTTTATAAAAATATATTCTGACCACAAGAAGCCGACTCTCTGTCCTCACTTTCCCAATACATCTATATTTGTTTTGTCTCATAAAATATTTTCAAACAATTACTGAAAAGATATTAAATTTTGGTCATAAGAAAAATGTTGAGTAAAAAATGGAAATTTTATTTTTTGCTGAAAAATGAAAAGAATTTATTATTATTTTTTGTGTGCAGTCAGTATCGTAGTTGTGGTCACTCAACCATTTTCTATACAAGAAGTTTATGTATGGAAAGCATACTTCAAAAGCTTTTCTTCAGATGTCTTAATGTCTTCGACATTAGTTATGTTAACAATGAACTAAATGTTAGGAAGAATTCAATACTTATTTCTGATTACTTTCCACATAAGAATGTAAATAATTGGTTAACTTATAGTACTTTAAAAGATCGTTAAAACATAATATTATTGCTTCAGTTATAGACTCAATAACTGCTTCTATTCTATCCATTGATAGCACAAATGCAATAAAAAATAAATTATTTCTTAAGAATATTACTTTCAATATCTGAATGAACTCTTCCCTAAACTCTTATAAATACTGTATATTATTCTGTACTAACAGTTATACAGTACTAACTCGTAAGTAGTGCACAATCTTTACAAAAAAATATTTATCAAAATATAAAACTTTAAAAATGTATTTATAGTAGTCATAGTAGCGATTCATACTAATTCGTCTGGGCTCATTTTCTAATTGTATTTAGAGTATTTGCAATCATTTAATATGATTTACTGTATGTGCAAGGGGGGAGCTATACCCGAAATTTTGTTTTGCAGTCATATAAAGATTTTATATTTGATTGTTAGCTTAGTTATCATTTCTGTAAATTAATAAATTCAAATTCAGCCTTTCATAGATTTTTGTGTCATTGTATTCACCCTGACAGCTTGCACATACATATTTTTCATATTAGAGGTCAAAGTTCTGTGTTATTTAACAAAATCAATATTCTTTAAACGACACAATCTTTACACTCAATTGATAGCAATATTAGAGTATTTGTGCCATAAATAGGAGCGAGAATAGTGTGCATTAAAGTCCTCTCCAATTAAATATCTTTAAGTTTTTGTGATATGAAATATCTGAGCCTTTCATTCATTTATTGAATGAAGGCTTACATAACATATTTGGAAATATTTTCATTAAATATAAGTTTCATTTTTCCATTAAAATCCATGAATAGAGTATATGACAGAAGACTTACTTTGTATTTATCTAACGAATCAAAACTTCTGTTCAGAAGATTAGAAAAAATGGAGAAAAAACTCCCTTTCGTTCACTTTTATCGATTCAGTTTATTTCCACTTATTTTTTATTTTTATAAATATTTTTTTGAAGTAGTTTTAAGTCTGAGAAATGAAAATCATATCAGTTTCGAGTCAAATGTGTCCGAACCTAATAAAAATCAAACTTATTGTCGATGAGTTAAATCTTTTAGAAATACGAGAATTTATTTAATTCGGTTAATATTGTGAAAAAATATATAGAAATACATGTAATTCAAACAGAATTTAATAGAGAAATGAGATTTCATTCTATATATCAAAGAAAGTTATAATCAAAACAATAATGAAAACGAATTACTCGAAAGAATAGCTTTGTTTTCTCTCTACTAAAACTGTTATATCAGAAATGTAGGGGTAGTGAAGAGGGAGAGATTACCACTGGTCAAATACCTCTTTTTCAAGTGTTTACTCCATTTGACATTGATTTGACATTTCATATACATCTACCAAAATCTATGCTTTTTTGTAAATTTTATTAAAAATAAATTCAATTTAATAGAAATTAATTGAGACTTCAATTTGGATCCTTGTCCTCTCATCAATCTACGCCATAACTATTATCTTAGCATTTGAGGCAGATTTGGATCATTTCCATCGCATCCTTGCTATCAGTGATCGTCGTTATCCTTAAGAGAAACTAATAAGTAGTCTATTATTAAACTGGAATTGAGTTCGTTATTCAAGAGTTTGTTATTGAATTGATTGCGCAAAACAGAGACCAAGAGTTGACAAATAGCCTAATGAGTGAAAATGATCCAAAAGATCATAATAGTCAGTGATGAGAGTGATTATGGCTAAAGTGATGATAGCAGCGGTCTATCAGTATATCTAATGATTAATAAAAATAAATAGCGTTGGAGTTGGAGTGCTATCAGTGCTATCATTACAATTGCTAATCGATAGGACAGACCATTAGATACTTAAATCGGACTCAATATTATTTATGCGAATATATTGTATAAAATATAACTAACACTCCATTTATTGAATGATAGAATAGAAAAGTATTTCCAAATGACAGCTATTTTCTCTTCCATTCCTTTCCATCACTGACACAATCAATGCCACCAATGATTCTCTTCTCACACAAACACAACTCTCACTGCTCTCATCTTTCCCTCCCTTTCCTACCATCCAATCACTGGACTCTCCATTAAAGCAAATATATTTTCTATTTGTTTAAGAAGTCCATCAGTTGTGGCAAAAAATATTAGAAATAGAATCTTATTGTTTGCTTGTTTAGAGTAACTGTGCTTTTGTAACAAAAAAAGCAGTTATTGTTAAATACAAACAACTCTTATGAAGAATTGCGACTAAACTATCGGTAATTAATTGACTAATGTTTGTGTCTATCAATTTTCAAAAAGATTTATATTTTTCTCTTCTATACTGATATTCGTGCCATCATTTCAGATAAATGATTGTCCACTTATCTAATCGTCTAATGATAACCATTAATAGATGAAAACAAGACACAAATAAATCATTAATAATAGCTCTTATTCTTAAACTTCAAAATGAACTCCAAATAGATATTCATGAGGTATATAAAAAAGATCCAAGTATTTAAGCCTGAGGTAATTCTCAATTAATAATAGATCTGTAGAGGTTCTAGTCAGAAAGGTCAATTTTGCACATATGAACCACTAATTCGATCTTTTGTAGAATTGGTTATTCCGTTAAACTTCATTTGGCTTAAAAACCTTTGAATATTTGTTTGAAGATTAAAGTTAATATACTATGACCTGGAGGATTGTCAATGTTCCCTTGTTCCCTTTTATTGATGGGACAGACATACAGACAAAAAAATATAAATTTTTAAGTCTTTTTTAGTAAATCTATAGAAATGAAAATCATTCAGAATCTTATTGTTTGTCTTGAGTATAGCTTAATTACATTTAATAACATTTTTTTCTAACTTATATTAAACATCAATTGATTATAACCGCAAAATACTGTATCATTTCATTGAGTCGATTGTCGCAGAAATCTAAGCCAAATAAATAATATTTTCTTGAATTCAAATCTATATTTGAATAAGTCTACAGATGTGTAGATTGTAACAAGCTTAGAATTCAAATCGACACCAAAAGAAAATTATGCAAATAATAGTACTGACAGTTGAGAAATACTGGCGTTTATTAGAAGAGAGACTAAACGAAAGTCTTTCCGAAACCAATTGTGTCTGAAATATGTTAAACCATTTTTCAATTTCTCAAATATTCTGCGAATACTGTATATTGATTTGTGTTAAGTAAACATTTATACAAAGATAAGTTATAGAAAATATACATTGGGTATAATTTTGGAAAACTATTTAAAATTGTGAGCACCCATACAGCACATACCAGTGCATAGAGTAGAACCATATAAATAAATCATGTTTATAGCTATCAATAACTTTTTTGTTTAATAGTAATAAATGTTTTGTGAAGAGAGAAAACTTTTAAAAATATTAGTATTTTGTTTGAAAAGAAAAGGTCTTTAACTTAAGAAAATGGGACATCAATTCTGTCTTCTAATGTAAGTCAACATTGTTTAGATATAATAAACATAAATATAAATATAAAAATTCAAATACTGTATAACTTATAAAGAAGAGACGGAAATGTTATTAGAAATAAAGCGATTCCTATCTCACTATTTGTCTGCAATTTGTTTTTGTCGACTGACTGTAAAATCTTTTACAAACGGAATGACAATATATTTGATGCGATGACGAGATTATATATATATTTACTATTTTTATTCGTTTTTATTGAACACTTAAATCAGAGGAATAAGAAAAATGAACTCTGGATTCGGAAAACAAGCGATAAAAATATCAGCAAAAAACAAATATAATTATAATCCGAAATGAATTGCTATAAAAGATTGTACGGAAAGAACAGTGAGTTGTGATGAGACCAAACGACTTGTTAGTTAGTGAGAGCTTTCTATTAATAATTCAGTTAATAGTAAGCAATTCGTTTATATTTATTACATGTGCAAGGTCGTATTCACACAAAAACAATTGTCTGCTAAACAATTTGTTAAAGATTGAATTCTGGAATAAACTAAAAATTAGCTTGCTGCAACAAACCTACTTGAATAAGTGTATATTATTAATGGAAACATATGGAATACTGTACAGTAGTTTTACCCTGTCTTACATTTTCACTAATATTATAGAATTGATGAGAGAATAGAAAGGCTACAATTAGTTGTTTATTATGTAAGCTTGCACATTTTGCTTCGAGACCTTTACTTTAAATGTCATGAGAAGAGAGTGGAGAGCAATATAATGCTTAACTGAGTATATTCCTCATCAGAAACATCTGTTCGGAAAGGTATCAAAATATTTTCTTCTCCTAAACTTAGGTATGAGTTTGAGCCACAATTTTGCTGATCATATATACAGTCAGACCATTATAATCAATGAATTTTACCTTTTGCTCTGTTCTGCACACTATTCCTGAACTGAGTTATTCTATCCATTCATCTTAGATATGAAATACAAGTTTCAGTGCATTTATGAGCAAAAATTGCAGACTTTCTGCTTGTTTGCATTGCCTGAAAAAAAACCTAAAACTTTGTTTGTTAGCAGAATATTCTGTTAAACAGAATATGCGGTCATATACTGGTATATAGAAATATATTTGTATTTGTTTTCTTTCGTACATAAAATTCCAATAAAAATATAAAATATATATATTCTATGAAAAAGCTTTTTGTGGGCGAAAATATTAAGCATGCATATTTTAAATACCTTTTCATCAGAAGTTCTTTGAGTGGAAAACATAAATTTTTAAAATTTCCTCTTCAGGTATAATATGAAAAGTGATATTTTAATGCACTTTTGGTTGTTTTCAATTAAAAACTTTTATATTGTCTTTCATTAACGAAATCTAATTGGAAGAGAAGATAAGAAGTGGAATAAAAAAAGAATAATTAATTAAGTATTCGCTGAATGAACTTAATTAATATATAGAGACCACAAGTACTGTATTTATTATCTTATATCTCATCCAAAAGCTAGCACTTAGTGTATGCTATAGTTAATCAATAGTTTGCATAAATCTCTTTCGTATAGAAATGTGTCAGAAATTGATTTGATTTTGATAAAGAGAATTTCAATGAAAAATGTTTTTTAATTAATTTTTTGTTTCAAAATTTGAATTATTTTAAAATATGTTTTAATTCTTAATTATATTTTAATTACAAAAGGAATTGGAATTCAAATAATTTTTAGTCGACTTTAGTTTTATTTTATAGAAATTCATTACAATTGCAATATTAGACGAAAAGCCTTATTATTGTGATATTTATTGATTTTATGCAACCATTTCTTCGTTGCACTGAATAATTAAATCTGAATTCTTATCTCTTTTATTAATTATGCTTTAGTTGTGCTTCACATTGAATGCAGTGTCATTTTAATTGGACTAATTAGGCTTTGGGTGAACACAAAACACTTATAATATTGATTGAACGTGTGTTCAATAATTTTAAACATAATTATTAATTTTTTTGTTCACTTATTTTTTATTTCAAGGATTAGACTTGAATTTCAATATATTTTCAGAGCTATACTGTATTTATGTCTAAAAAAGTCTTAATTAATATACAATTTCAACATTAAATCTGACAATTATTTGCAGACATGTATTCACTTCAGCTATTTCACAATTTTCCTCTCATTTATTCAGCATTTTATTCAAAACAACTACTTTTAGAATAATTATTATTTCTATTGTTATTATTCAAAATTCAAGTTTCGTAACAAAATATTCTCGAAAATAGTCTTTACTTTTAATCAAAAATGGATTTTTGAATTTCACTAAAACAAACACAAATTATAAGGCATTGATAGCAAAAATCTATTTCAAAAATATTTAATCTGAAAATAATTAGAAATTCTATAATTCTGTTGAAGCAAAGATGACCAAGATGCAAATTAGAACTAACATGAAAATTCAGCGTTACTTAAAAATTTCTGTACGGAATATCAATTGATATGCAGAATATTATATATTCTATCATAAAATAAAGCTTGACTTCTGTGGCCATCTCTGGTTTCAAACAAAAATATAAAATTTGTTTTTGATTTATGGTTTCTAATGCTTTGGTTTAAAAAAAATTAATAAAAAATTTGAATTCTTTTTATGTTAGACTTCAAGATCAGAAAAGATATTTTGGATTTATTAAAAAATGAGTTTTTACTTAAAAATACAAAACAAATAATTAAATGCTTTGAGGCATAGATTGAGGCCATTCTCTGATATATCGTTATATATAAAAATGCAGACAAAACGCGAATTTATTCACAAAAATCTTTAGTCTGGAAAACAAATAAAATTCAAATTTGAAATATCTTATGAAAAATGGTTTGCAATTCCTTTTTAGCACTTCCTATGAACTTATTCAAGAATTTAGCTTTACTTCAGATTCTTAAGTAAAATATTTATTTTTAGATTTCAAATGCAATATATCTGAAGAATTCTGAACTAATTAAAAGATGATATATTGTTGTGTAGGTTCAGTAGAATCAACCCTATCCTAAACATTACTGAAAAATGTCATTTGAATAAAGTTTGCGATTTGACCAGTATGAAATTATGAAGATATTGATCTTTTTATAAAATACCAACTTTTATGAACTTTTCATAGAAAGCATTTTATATAACAATTTAAGGAAAAATCGATTTGCTTTCCAAATATCTTAAGCATGGTTAATTGGAAAGAATTGAATGCAAGCTGACTTTTATTTTTCTGATTCTTTCAGAATAAGTTCATAAGATTTTTACCCTTAAATGAACTCTTCTTAAAATAATCTGCATTAGTCTGATCCCTATAAATGCCAAACTAAGCAGTGTAAATCAAAATAGAGCTGGAAGTTTTCAAGAAGCGCAGGAATAGAAGATCTTTATACTTGAAATTAGTCTCATTTTACAAATAGAAATCATTAAAAAATTCTTCGAAAAATTCAGTTTTTGTATGATTTTATCGGAAAATGTTTTCTAATTATTTTTTGAGATCTAATCCAAATATAACTATAGTTTGAAAATTTCGAAATTGAAAAAAGAGCCGAAAATCTAAAAAAAGAAAAAATTCTCGAAAATCAGAATTATTTTTCTATAGAAAGTAGAAAAGAAACAAAAAAAGAGCAGATTTTTGTGTGAAGTGACCAAAAGGCCAAAAGACATTCAAAGTTTCAGTATTTTATTTCTTATCGTTTCTGATCGAAAGCAATGGATTCAATGGATTTGCTCGATATAGTGGTCACGAACTACTAAATCAGATAATCCAATCGATTTTGTTTTAGCCCAACTTTTTTCTTCTCTCTCTTTCCTCTCATTTTAAATCTCATTTTTCTGCATCTCTTACTCCAGTCGTGCCATACATTTCAAGCAATCCTTTCCCTATACTTACACTCAATCTAATGGCCGAATGCATAATAAAAGTCAATTTTTCATATCTAATGATTTACTTATGCATTGATTCTTCAATGACTTCCTAACGATATTCCAAATATTGATTCAAAAAAATAATAAAAAGTGAGAAAAAATTCCTTTGAATTGAATGAAACAGAAATAAAGAATAAAATAAAATAAAATAAAAACACATTTTTCTAACAAATATATAAATCTATTCAACGCTTAGAAAATATATTCATTGCATTGAATTAGTATTTTCTTTACTAAACAGTACTGTATTTCCATATAATAAATGGTTGGCATAAGGCTTAGCCAAACGTTTTTGAATATAAGCAATGATTTATTTCTAAATTATACTTCATATTCAGATTTAAAATTTGGCCCCGACTACAATTTGATATATTGGTTCAAACTAATAATTAACTGAATTCTGTTACAAATATAGTTTAAAGTATTAAAACTAAAAATGTTATCAATTTAGCACTTCTTAACTTATCTTGATTAAAGCTGCATTACTCTGGAAAAATGAATTACTCTAACAGACAAATAATAGATAACCATTTTGGAGTAAAGTCACTCATAAACGAGAAAACTGTAGATATTATTAATATAAATATTTTCATACGTTTTAGACTTCTGAGTGAATTGTTTTGAAATCATAAGAGAAAGCAATAATTGATTTGTATATAAATCTATTCATAGAGTAATCTACTCTCAAATATGCATTGATTTCTATTGAATACTATTCAATACTTTAAGACTGAATTGAATTAATGATTGCAATGTCTTATACGTACAGATCCCGCAAATAAGCTACGCGTCCACAAGTGTAGACCTGAGCGATAAGTCCCGCTTTGGATATTTCAGCCGAACAGTACCCCCGGATAACTTTCAGGCACAGGCAATGGTCGATATTATAAAGCTATTCAACTGGACTTATGTGTCGACCTTAGCCTCTGAAGGAGATTACGGGGAGAAAGGTATAGAACACTTCAAAATACTGGCCAACAGGGAAGGCATTTGTGTCGCAGAGTCAGCGAAAATATCGAGAAATGCAAAACATTCAGACTTTTTAAGAATAATAGAACAGCTTTCGAGCAAAGCTAACGCCAGGGTCATTGTCCTCTTCGTCGACGAAGACAACTGTCGCAGATTGTTGAGTGCCTCGCGTGAACTCGGAAAGGAAGGCTATTTCTTATGGTTGGGCAGCGATTCCTGGGGTAAAAAGATTCATCCGGTTAAAGGTTAGCTATAAAGTGAACATCTGTTTCATTCCTGTTCTCTACATCTGTTTTATACTCTTAGGTCAAGAAGACTCTGCCGGCGGAGCCATAACTATATTACCGAAGAGAATGCCATTGAAAGGTATGAATGATTTGTATTGATATAAATGTGCATAAAATCAAATGTATTTGTGATCACGAAAAATGTTGATTCGCTTCAATCAACTCAACAAATAAAGAGAGAATCAGTTCTGTGATGAAAGACCTGCTCTTATTCAGTGCACACACACACTGCACATACACTGTAGATATGAACAGACTATTTACTCTGTCTTACATTTGAATCCGAATTAGTTTATTCGAGTCAAACAATTAATTTGATTCAAATGCCAATCAATTTAGAAATTAATTAAAACAAAATAAAACACAAAATCAATTGATTCGGTTTAATATATTGGTCTGATATTAGGTTTTCTATGCTTTTCTAATAATACTGGAATAGAAAGTTGAATCCATCGATGATTTTATGATTTTTAGTTTTTGCAGAAAAATATGGAAAAATTCTGAATATTTTTTCGACAGAATTCAACCAAAAAATTGGTACAAAAAACACAAATTTCTTATTTGTATGAAAGGTAAAAATTTGTAGCAATGACTCGATATTGGTTGAGACAAATCCCGGTCCCATCTGCCATAATCTACTGCCTTTAACCCCCAGTGGAAATCATTATTGAAAACATTTTTCAAATGATAACTAAAATTGTTTTTTCAAATAGAAATTTGTATTTTTCTTCAAATATTTACTGAATATGTGAACAACATTTGCGAATTGGATTGCAATGAGAAACAGAAAATCTATTTTATTTGAAGCAATCATTCAAATCAGTCGAATGCCTGAGACTATCGAATATATCATTATTTGAAGTAAATATTAGAAATCATAGATTTGCAGGGGGAGGGGGAGGGGGTAGAGTAGAAAAATATTAGCTTCATACACTCGGCTCATATGCCTGCGAGAAACGCCTAGATCATATTAGCTCAGACTCAACTTTAAAATGAAGCCTAAGTCTGAATAACATAGAGTTGAATGTCATTGTCTAATATTCTTTTGGTTCAATAGTTTAAATTCGAGCATTTGAGCAATCTACATTTAAATACTTCTCATTTATATTTTCAAATTAATGTCAAATATGTTTTCTTATTTATTTTGGTTGAGTGATGTATTTATAACTACTCCGGGCAAAACATTTTCTCATATACTGTAATATATTATAAAATATTAGACAACAAAAGAATTATTGCTTGTATTGTATAGAAAGGAAAGTATGAATAAAGAGATGTGTTTTACAACATATTATGTATTCATGCTTTTTAAGAATTTTTAAACAGCCAGGACTTATCAAGAATGTTAACCATGTAGTCTATTATATTAATACAAATATTTAAACATGAATTGCAACATATATACAGTATATGATTGATAGATTAATAAATTATAACCTTGCCATTTTTTTAAACTTATAAACAAGTAAATAAATTTTCAACAAATAATTTTATTTCAGAAGCAAGGTGATTAGAGGAAGACGTTGCCACTTATTTATAGCGTATAATCAGAAATGAAATTACGGAATCAGTTCGTGTGAAACATTCAGATTGATTCCGATTATATTTAATGAATGCTTTAATTCTTTTCCAAAAATCCTAAGTTTAAGAATAATAATCAAAATATGTTTAAATTTAATTTATATTCCAGTTTCTAAATGTCATGTCTCCTAACTTTCATCAATTTAGTTCATCTAATATAGAGTACAAACAGTATTCTTGATTGTTATAATGATATGCACTTTCAATCTGGGTAGATCAGTTTGAATTGGTTTTAATTCCGTATCTGTAACTCACAAATTCAAAACTGAATGCTTGCGTATAAGTCTGTCTACACTTATAAAACTCTTGTGACCTATAATTATCCAATTCATGTGAATTATGCAAATCTGTAGTTATTATCAAAATTTATAAACAGAATAATTGAATTCGTAATAAATGATAATTATTTCAGGATTTTAAGTGCTTTTATTCAAATTGTAATCAAAATAATTAATTTATAGGTTTTGACGACTATTTCAATAGACTGAATCCATCAACCAATACACGCAATCCCTGGTTCATTCCGTTTTGGGAACAACACTTCAACTGTACGTTTGCTTTGCATTCGAGACGCTCTGAATTTGATACGAAAAGAACAAAACGATGCACAGGTATCCGGCAAAGTATAAATATTTTTCAATAATCATTTCATTCATAAAATTCATTAAAATAATTCAAATCGATATTTAGATTCATTTCACGAATAACTTCATTATAACTTATTTGTTATATTTGCTGCAATCATAAAAAGTTTCGATCATTTCTGTAAATATATTCTGTCATAAAGATATACAGTCGAGAGGGAATGTGAGGCAAACAAATGACATTGCTTAGATGTTGATTTGAAAATCCATATCTGACAATGATTCTGAAAATATGTCGACTTATAGTTCTGATTATTTGTTATATGGATTTTGTAAAATAGAGAATATTCTTATATTTCTTCTGTATATGATTTGACAGACAAATACAGTCATTGTATTGAATAATAAATTTTTATTATAAATATAAACAATATTGATATGAGAACTAAATGAACTGAAACATTCTTTTGCACTGTATTAACATTGTCATATTGAATTATGTCAGGTGAGGAGACACTGTCCAAGTACGAGCAAGAGGGCCTGGTGCCCTTCGTGGTCGATGCCGTGTACGCACTGGCCCACGCCATTCATAATCTACTGCACGAGCGGTGCGGCCGAGTGTGGATGAAGAGCTGTATCAAAGAGTTCATTAAAGGCGTCGATTTGTTGCAATACATTCGCAGCGTTTCCTTCAAAAGTGAGACAAACTTTTATTAATTACTTTTTGTTCCGATTTTTACGATCGCTTTAATTGAATTCTTTTGACTCAAATTGAAACCTAAAATAAATATTCGATTGAATTGTATATAAATTGAGATATTATTAAAGGTTAAAGTGAGCCAAACGTGTCAAACATCAAAAGATAAGTTGTATTTCTCGAATAACTATTGATTTTTCCTTAAAAATATACGTAAAAAAGGATTTTTTTTACTTTTTTCACAATTTAACAATTCTTATTGTGCGCACAATCTTTATATACAGTATTTTAGTATAGACTCAATTGGAGGCATAAGTGTTGTGAAGACGGCTCAGAATATTCCTTTCGTTGTTAATAAAATGAAAGACCATTTGGAGAGATAATGATATTTAGTACGAATTCTTCAATTAAGTAATAAAATTACAGTTAGAGAGCATAAGAACTATTATATATTTGATTTAACAACCAGTCATTCGAGTCCCGGAAACTTTTCCAAAGAATTTAATGGCTCTGATAGTTATCTTTTCAGTCAATATCAGAATAAGCTTTGAAATAATTAATGCTTATTGTTATGGAATCAAATTCTGTTCAACTGGCCTTGAATTTCAGTTTGTTACTTGTTCATTTTATAATTCCACTCGAGTTATCGCAACTCAAATATGTAGACATTATTTGATACGGATGAAATGAAATTTATGAGCTTTCTTATTGAATATTGCATTCAATTAAAGAGAACAAACAGTTTTGAAGTTATTCTTAATATAAAAAGTTATAAATTTTATTCTAGTCTTTGGTCTGAATTATAACTTAGGAATTATCAGAGGAAATAGGGTTATAGTCAGTCAAGTCTTATGGACTTTAATTTTATATAATATTATGATTTATTGAAATCAATTTATTCATCGCTTCCCAGAATATTCTCTTCTATAGAATTAAACCAAAAGAATATTTGTTAGAAAAGCTTAAATACGTTATAAAAATAATAAATTTTAATTAATTTTTTAATTAACTCAATAATTGGTGAAAAGCGAGTAAATGATAAAATTTAAATGGCTTATAATTTATCTCATATATGAATAATTCAAATTAGTTATGGAAATCTCTATTTATTTATTTAAATTTTTTGTATTTTCTAAATGATAATTAAATGGATTAGTCCAGTACCTATTATGATAATTGAGTACAGAATATTCAATGGCTTAGTTGACTACAATCAAAGTTTTTATAATTATATTCTGAGGTTAGCTCTTAGTGTTTTGAGTGTCTGAGCCTTTGGGTTCACTTTCGTAATCAAAATTAATAAATCTTTCAAATCCAACGTTTGTATTGGAATCAGGATCCGATTCCTTGAGCTTTCAATTTCATACATGAATATTATCTCAACAATAATAACCAGACTCTACACAATCTGGGTATAGGATAAATCTTAAGAATCTGATTGAATATTAGACAAATATCTGAATAATTGGCCAAATTTAACAGAGTTTATAAACAATATTCACTGAAATAAATGTTATTTTATTAGATTCTGGTATTTTAAAGGCGAGTATTTAAACTCAAAGAATATTTATAACATTTGGCTGATCACTGGTCACCCCTTTATTGCTAATTTGTTATGATTTGGTGAGCCTTTACTAAATCTGTTTTTTTTAAGATTACAGAAAATGCTAATATTATTTTTGTTAATAAATCTGATCTGTCTTATTGTAGAAAATTGAATAATAATAAGATGACTCTTATCTGAAGTATTACTTTTCTTGTTTTAAAACTGAATCAAACGGACAATAATTATTGTTTCAATTTATGCTCAAATCTGACCTTAAACTTGAAAATTAAATATCGATTTAATATTGATCTGATTAACCGAAATATTGATTTTTCAAGACTTGCTTTATTGAAAAATCTCATTTCTTCTTCTTCTTTAATATCTTTAATATCGATCCCATTGGTGGCTATGGCATACGTACAGTATATCATATGAGCATGGCAACTTTTCAAATATCTTAAGGCCTATTATGTCAGATTCAAAGTGACATATAGTGAGTACAGAGTACGTGAAAGGATTATTCTTAGGATTTATAAAGTTAGGCAATAGAGCTGTCCGTTTGAGTCCTACTTTAAAATTATATGACTTATTAGATCCCAAAGTATTATTAGTTATAGTCTTTAGAATTTTATAATATCTTATCAAGTATAAAAATATAAACTGAACAGAACTGTTGTGAAGTAAAACTATTTGCTACATGTGCTCTACAGAGTCTGCACAATTCGAAAAGACCAGGAATTCTGCGATAAAACCATTATTTTATACGATTTTCATAAATATTGTTCGGATTTTATTAATTATTTCAGAATAAAAGAACATCTGTTCCCGAATGAATTGGATCAAAAACAATAGTATTGTGACAATTATCCACTTATGTAGTGGTCGTCATCATTGATCTGGTGCTCGACTGAGCTAATAGGTTACACAAGACTGCATTCATTGTTTTTTTGTCAGACATACAGAGCGGAAGGCCTACAAAATATTTCCGAAGAATTTGTCTCTAAGCCTACCAATGCATCCCATTCTATCTATAGATCATTTGATCAGAGATGACCAAGCTACTTGAGCTTAGGGTAGTCCGGCTTAGTTTAATACACTTGTCTGATAGGCGGCCAAATGGTCTGATATGAATCGGATTATCTAATCTAATGAGTAGAGCAAAACTGATTGGGTTTAACGACAAGGTCTTTTACCCGCATGTTTTCCCATAAAGATTTGAGCTCATCATAAGCCCATTGGCCACCTCTGGCTTAAGTATTAATACTATTGTTCAGGAATAATAAAGAGAACTTTTAGTGTATATAATCTGAATATTTTCTAAAACAATATATACAGTAATTGCAAATAAACAATGTGTTTGAACAGTATTTTAATAAGAATTCAAATTAAAGTCTAAAACAATAATAATTTTGGGACAAAAATAAGTTTTTGATCAAAACTAATATAAAGTTTTGATAATACTATATGTTTATATGTTTGGCCGAAAAGTATTCTCAAAGCAATTAAATGTTATATAAGAATGAAATAAAAGTTGGCTTCGATTCAAGTCTTGATTTAATAGAAAAGCCACAGAAATGTAAGCGAAGAGAGAGAAAGAGAGAGCAAAGAAAAAACAAAGTTCTGGTCATAAATACAACTAAAAAACCTAATAGTATTGAAACAATTTTATTTGTTCACAATATAGGTCTTCAGGGGAACGGAATGGTCGTTAAATTTAATAAGGATGGCGATGCCCCGGGAAGTTATGATATATTTCAATACCAAAGAGTTAACAAACAGAATCAAAAGAGTAGATCACAAGACCTGATCAGTCAATTCGATTACGTCTCGATCGGCGAGTGGGCCAACGAAAGGTATGACCGCTTTCTTTGACCATTCACTCAATTGACACAAAAACTCCGATTCTATTGATTGTGTGCAAAAGCCTAGAAAACTAGTAAGCCGAACGTGTAAAGCAGTCTGGCGCCAACATTAGCAAACAAAAAGGGAGTTAACTCATGTGATGATCACATGAGTTGAAACATTTTGTCTCAAACATTGCCTGAATCTAATCGATGTTTAATCATTAATTGTGTAAATGTTTAGACAAATATAAGTGTTTTTAAATAAAAATAATAACAAAGTATTGTCTCGAATGCAATGAATACTCTTATATTTATATTTGTCTAAACTTTTATATTATTTATAATTAGATAATTAAACATCGATTACATTCGAGCAATGTTTCAGCATGTGATCATCACATGTGTTAACTCCCCCTTTGTTTGCTAATGTTGGCACCAGACTGCAATACACGTTCGGATTTCTAGTTTTCTAGACTTTGGTGATTGCATTCATACAGTATATCCAATAACTCTATTCACTGAACGTTAAATTTGATTATTCTGTGAACGCAATGAGAAAACAGACAGAAATTCTACTCCATTTGGCTTTCCGTACATTTCCTACATTTTTGGCATTTTTGTTGAATTCAACTTAAGCTTGAAATTATCATAAACCCAATCGAGAATATTCTAATCATTTAGATTCAGATGAATATAATCTGAATAAATAATTTCAGGTAAAACAGGTCAACCCAACCAACTCTTAGCTATAGTTACTTACAGTATCTCACTCTGAAATACCTCTCAGAAAAGAAAACGGTTCAGTGAAACACATTTGGTGAAAGTGTGCCTAAAAAATCAATGTGTGCCACCTCCTTTCCTCCTAGTGCTTGCATATGTCTTAATCTCTGCTTCTATTCTCCCATTCGAGCCTATCCTCTGCACCTCTGTCTCAAAGCTAACTATTCGCTCATTCAGTATAAATACTGTACATTACAAGTCATTTGAACTATTGATACAATAGTCTACTGTAGACCCTATAGTAATTGATGGCACTAACAGTAATAGTTCATGGGTCAGTAGTGATATCAATAGAAACTCGTCCATCAATGGCATCAATTTTGAATTTTGTTAATTATTCTGTTATTTATTAATTCTATTGAAATGAATCTAAGGCTTCATTGATACAAATATAAGTAAACAGGATTAGGTTAAACTTTTCATATATTGATAGATGCATATTTGGGATGTGCGAGGATGTAATTTTCTACTTCAAGGATCTGAGAATTGGCAACCAATTCATTCTTTTGAAAAATATTGTTTAAATTTAATGTTGAAGTTCACAAATAGTTGAGAACAAGAATTATTTTATTTTACATCCGTTTTAAGAAATTCTGTAAAAAAATAAACAAATGAATGAATGAAAGGAATTCATGCCTGGGATCAGTGGAGTAATGATATAGTTTAACAAATGGACTCAAATACAGTATATAGTAGTGTTGCTTAAGAGCAGTTGATTAATGGCTGATCCATTCAAAGTTAAAGTATATTTTAGTAAATTTGATCATTAATTTGAATAACTATAGGATAAAAAACATTGATATAATTGTTGCCGTAATTAATAATAATAATAATAATAATGGGATTCTTAGCCGAATACCTGAGTAACTAAACTACAGAAAAAAATATATTAATCATAAGATTAAAGACTCGGCTGAATAGAGCGAAGAAATAAAGAGAAATATTTTTAAAAAAGGAAAGAAAAAAGAAAATTGAGCCGAAATATAATTAATCAATTTTATTGCACACTTAATATAACATAATTTTTAAGGAAGTATTCAATTATTTTTACGGAGAAATGATTTATTAAAATAATAATTGCATTAAAACTTTGTTTATTAACATTTGTAGTGAAATAATATTTATAACTCATATTTGCATTCATTCGTATGATTAGATTGACATTCAATTTGTCTCATTTCAAATGGTATTCCCAAATGCGATACTACAAGAACTCCAGCAGTAGTTGGCTGAGCGAAATGGCCGAGTCCTATGTGATACCTACATCTGCGTGCAGTCTTCCCTGTGCTGCGGGTCAGTACAGGCAGTACCACGAATCAAATGTGTGCTGTTGGCACTGTACCACTTGCTTCATAGATGAGTACGTCTTCAATGAGACCTATTGTATGAAATGCCCGAAAGGCTTTGTGCCCAACACAGACAAGTCGGCCTGCAATAAGTTGCCGGTTGACTACATGAAGTGGGACTCTCCCTGGACTATAGTTCCCGCTTCGTTCGCATCGCTCGGCATAATTGCCTCTCTGTTCACAATAGCCGTGTTTTTCCGCTTCAATGACACCCCGATAATAATGGCCAGCGGTCGGGAACTGTGCTATATACTACTGGCCGGCATTATGCTCTGCTATGTCATGAGTTTCGTCATTCTCTCCAAACCTACACTAATTACATGCACTGTTACCCGAATAGGGCTGAGTTTAGGACTTTGCATATGCTATTCAGCCATTCTAACCAAGACCAATCGCATTTCCCGCATATTCAACCGGGGCATCAAGAATGGGATGAAGAGGCCGTCCTATACCAGTCCTAAGTCGCAAATCATAATTTGCATTTGTCTGGTCAGTGTTCAGCTGGTCTTCATAATTGCCTGGATCATTAGGGATCCGCCCAGCGTTAAGGAAGTTATATATGGCCAGGGCTTCCGACAGTTCTCTGTCCTCCAGTGCGGTATTTCAAGTGCATCTATGGGCGTATCCCTTGTCTACAATAAATTGCTTATTATTTTGTGCACAACTTATGCATTCAAGACGAGGAAAATCCCCGAAAATTTTAATGAAGCGAAATATATTGGTTTTACAATGTATTCCACGTGTATTGTATGGCTCGCCTTCATTCCCATATACTTCGGCACAAATAATGACTTCAAAGTAAGTGATCGCTTATAGGCCATCAATAAGATTCTCTCCTCTCATATGAAAACAACTTTTCCAAATCCGCAATATTATTATTATAGCACAAACATCTATATTTGAACACTACCCAGTGGGTAATGTGTTGTTCCGAATCTAATTTTATATTAATAATGATTTGTATTTTTATCGATGTTTTTGAGACAGTTTAACAGAATTTCAATCAAAATTGAATTGAAGTGATAGCTACTCATAGCCTATAATACTATATTATATTTTATAATGAGATACTTTCAAGTAATCTCAACAAAGCCTTCACTAAAATTTTGATTTATTGTTAGTAATAAATATTTAGTAAATATATAAATATCAATACAACGAATAAAACTCGGATTTTCTTAACAACAAAAGACAAAACGACTAAAACAATAGAATTGCTGAACGCCTTAAAACTGAATTATTAACACTTATAACAGAATATCTTGAAATATAGCTCAAAGTGAGTCTTGTATTGTAATTATAATAATAAACGCATAGTTAATATTATATAATAAATCGGTTTCTGTGCTATTCTTAAACTTAATTCATTCAATTTTATTCTCAAATCTCTCAAACATTACATTATTTTAATATAAATTCTATTTTAATACAGTTTTTGATTCGATAGGAATGTAATTAACATTTGAATAATTTATTCTCACAATCAAACAGAATATTAAAATCTTTCCATTATTTTAAGCATAATTAAGAGAGGTTAAGATTGAAATGAGTTAATACAATTATAGGAAATCCACTTTCCATACAAATAAATCTTTTATTTTTGGAGCAAAAGATAAAAATCATTAATATTTTGTTTCATAAATAAAAAATGATAATTCATTTCAAAGACAAGCCTTTCTTTCGCTAATAAACCGCTAATTTTTCAAATATACTTATTTTTCTGATATATTTTTCTATTCAAATAAGTTTAGGGAAAAATATGGAAATGTCTGTTAAATATGGAGTTTAATTATAATTCAAATCTATTATGATTTTTGTGATTAAAACATTTAGAATTCAGAATAAAATAACATTTTATCTGAAAAGTGAAATTGACTTTTAAATTAATTTTCTGATTCAATTCAAACGCATTTTTAGTAATAAAAGTCTTAAAAAGAAAAATTAAATCCATTTAAGTCTTAATTACATTTCATTCAAAGGCAAACAAAAGGGAAGAATAAATATTCTATTATTTAATTAACAGTAAAATATGAGTGAATTTATATAATATTTTATGCCATTGTATAGCATAATGTCATATCTTCTAAATGTTATATAACTTATAAGACGTGATATGTTTCTGATTTCTGAAGCGAACGCCTTATTGTAATATTAATGCTAATGATTATTGTTATTATAAATATATTTCCATTTATTCCAATACATACTGTACTGACTGTACTGTATATGACTTTATCCTAATTTTCATAACTGTTTATGCGATCAGAACCTCTACCCAAGTATTGAAATGAATGACATATTTTTCTTCAACAGAACTTTTATTATTATTATTACTATTAATCAAAGAAAATAAACTTTCTTTTCATTTCTCTATTCTCTTCGTCTACTATCACATCAAACAAATAATAAGAATCCTATGATTAATAAACTTATTACAGTATAGTATAGGAAATAAAGTAAACATAAATTGCTTTCAATATTCTCTTTGAATGATATAAACATAAACTATGGAAAAGTTGACCCGTTTTTGCATAATATTCGGATAATTTGAATTTGAATCTGAATTTTTCTATGAATTATAATAATAAATATATTTAATGATGGCTTATGTCTTGTGCCCACAGATCCAGATCGCCAGCCTCTGTATGTGCATATCGATCAGCGCAACGGTAGCGCTGGGCTGTCTGTTTGTGCCCAAACTATACATATGTCTGTTTCAAAGCTACAAAAACGTCAGACACATTCCCGGCGCCACAAACACACAGCAGAGTAACTCGACTTCGGGTGTCCTCCGTTTCGCCCGACCCACTTGTTCCGCTATCATTACAGGCACTGCAGCTGTAGCCAGTGCTCATCACTGTGCACCTATGATTGTCATACCTGAGCCATCCTCTGGTGATATGAAGACTACGTCTACGACAAATGGAGAATGGACTTCTCCCAGTGCTGAGGAAAGTGCTGATGAAAAGGAGGAAAAAGAAAGATATATATAAATGCAAAGACATTTAGAGACCAATTAATTCAAATGAAATGTTAGCCAAAGATATTTATTATCATTTTTCAGACGATTGATACCATTGTGTAAATGAATTTCATATTCATATCATTATATATGCGAACAAAGTATTCGACCAAATGTTTAAATACAGTATTTTTTGAGTATTAATAATAAAAGCTTTAAATAAATTATTATTTGTTACTCAATCAGACCAAACATTTATCAATCAGAGTATTCTTTCTTTTTTAATATAATTTTTAATTTGTTTTCATATTTGAAATCAATCAATGTTTTTATGATATTTTGTTTAAAGACTTTTCAATACCTGTAATAAAAATCATGTTTTTGTTAAAACAAAATTTAAGAAAATAAATAAACGAAAGATTGCATAAAATGTTTATAATCTCAGACTCAGATCAATAGCTGAAGAAACAAATTAATAATAACTTCTTCTTAACGAATATAAATCTGATTTATGCGCAAAATCCCCAATCATTTTGTTTTAATCGTACGAATTGTTCGTATATTATAAATAAGGATTAAATCATCTTTTCTTTCTCGATGTTTTGACGTAGAGTACAGTATATCTAGATATTGGCCAATAAAATCACTTTATAATAATTTATGTAAAGTGAGCAAGAATAAATTAGAGAAAGCACAGATTGGTGTCCACTAACTCAAACAATACGAGCAGTTATTTCGATTCCAACATTCTCTCCATATATTTGTCTAAAGTATTGCAACAATTTTTCATTTGATTCAAACTCCAAATGAGTGGTCAATTAGAAATAAAACTTATGTTTGCATTCAAAGCAAGAACAGAGAGAACAGAGAGAATAGAGTACAAGAATTTAAATAATTCATTATATGTTTTGCTGACTCGTTATGAAAATTGATGCCAGAATTCAAAGAATTTTTCATTTTCATTAAGAATTAGTGTACAGAGCATTTTTATTCCGCTCAACTGAACACTAGCACTGGTAAGAGTGGTGTAAATTATTTCAGAACTGTTTAATGAGATAAAAGAATAGAAATTATTGCAGACATTATATGAGTATATATTGGGTTTGAATAGAAAAATAAATATTCGTTATATAAGTGATGGTTATAGTGAAGCAATAGATTATAATTACAGGAAATCTATTATATCTTGAATATCCATTTAAATATCATAGACATCAATCTCTCGGCCAAATTCTGGGCTAAGAGTTGGCAACAATCAGACCATTCATTCATTCACTTATGAACTGACAGATAAGCAGTTAATCGCTTCTTCAGAGTATTGGAGCGAAAAATATTATTTGTGAAACCGATTCATATGTTTTAGTTGTTATGATAAGAATATCTGAATCTATCGAAATCATAGTCCGATTCTTTGATCAGATGAGTCAATAAAAATCTTTGAGCAAAGTATTTGTTCAGCTTTTTATCTCTTCTGAACTAATGTCCGGCTTTTACCAAAACGTCTTGTATTAGATCAGAGTCACAGTCGATGTAATATAAAAGTCTGTATTCTTATCGACTCAATCCAATCGTATTGTTTTAATGGCATAACAGCTCAATAGAGAACTGCTTTTATGTCTTTCCATTCCAGACATCAAATGTCAAATAGTTTTCATTCAACTAATCAAATAATTTTACGGATGAAAACATATTTGAGCCATAAAAAAGTTTAGTCTATTTTCAATATTTGAATTATTTATTACTCCAATCAATAATTTCTATTGACTCAGAAAAATCTGAAATTCTTTTCTCTTATGAAGAAAAATAAAGAGAAAAACATTTTGTGAATAAATCAAGAATTCTCTCATTGTTTGAATGACTGAATAAAAATCATTTCGATTTAATTATGCGATGAAAATACGAATTTAATGTTTAATCAATGTCTCGATTAATGAAAAGGAATTAGCATTGAAATGAAGTGCACTTATTGTCTCTGTATATACACAACTGTACTGATTGTGTGTGTATTCCTTTGGAAATTCAATATTCTGTATAATTAGTTGACATTATCTGACATTTTATCATTAATTTAGTCCAAAATTTTCTTAACTCTTCTTATATTATATTATTTCCGCAAAAGACAAACCATTATATCGGAAGTGAAATCAAATTCAATAAAACTATTGTCTGAGAAGAGAAGTGAAAGTTATTTTTTTCTGAAACTTGAGCCACATTTTTGAGCATTGGGTTAAGAAAAGAGGAGAAGAGAGAGAATTCACAATCGATTAGTTCACAAACGAGATCTCAACTCAACTTATTTGATAAGTGAATTCAATTGAAAAAACACTTTTTATCTGTCAATCAGTCCATTGTTTTCTTGTTTAATGATTTAAATTTATTTGTTATTGAATAGGATTCAGATTATAAATCAATTTACGTTAATATAATTTAAAAGCTGTTCTATTGAACTATAAAAATATATATTTTCTAGAGATTAGTCGGAATTGAAAAAAAAAAATTTTAAAAATATTATCATTGCTATTATCAAACAATTAAAATAAAAGCCACGAATTGTTTGTTAATCTTTAAATGATTTTTCTCTCACTTTATAATTGAAAATAAAATGAATTTCATTTTTAAAACTTCAAAACATTTTAAAATATAAGTTAAAGACTTAAAAGACAATTACAGTCGAAATGTTAATACAATAGAGAATAAGTGAATACAAAAAATGCAATGATTTATGGGATGGGATGAGAATGAATGGAAATAAAAAATATAATATATTTATTAGACTCATAAATGCGATTATTCTTATAGTGAGTGCAATAGGAAATTGCGTTGACATAACTTTTATGTGTTTTTAGTTTCGTTTGGCCATTACAAGTGGCACTGGTATGTGACACACAATGAGTTGCCTACTTTGAAATGCGATTATTGAGAGTTATGTTAACTAATCTCTTACTTCAACTCTTGTGACGAAAATCCAATTTGTCCGACAAATGAGCCGAAGATTTAGGAGACAAAGGAAAGGAGACAGAAGTGTAGAGGACTTCTCATTTAGCACTTCTTTAGAGCTGAAGCCACTGATTGAGTGAATCAAATCTACACTCAATCGACTATTAATTGCTATTTTCTTATTGAAAGGTCAGATAACTAGTGCTGACATCAAATCTATACAAACAGTCTATTTATTGATCCAAACGTATCGATTGGACATAATATTGCAATTTTGTCATCACTTTTGAACCAACAAAATAACTTCAATTATGATTTGTTTTTATCATTCATTGCTTTTATGGATTGAAATACTTTATAACTATTTATTTGATTGCTTTTTGGGTCGATTTTTAAGAAGTTCAGATTAATTAACAGTTGAATGATTGACCTTTAGATGGATATAAGTGGATATGAAGTGCAATCAATTGCAATATTTATTTGGTCTTCATATTTACCACTTTTCATCTGCACTTCCAATCGTTAATTATGTCGCTCTTGAGTCTAACGAATCAAATATTTGAATTCAAATTATTTAAAAACGTAATCAAGTAAAGCTGAATAAATCTGAACTCATCTCCTAATTCGCCTAAATATCAGTATTAACATAACTGTTCATATTAACTAGGGATGGCCAAGGGGGGTATAGCCAAAATACCCCCCCTAGATTTGAAAATTGGCAAAATACCCCCCTAGGTTTTCGAAAAGCAAACCTATGTTTTTTGGCATAAAACATACCCCCAAGACTTTTGGCAAAATATCGGAAAAAATG
>JAQIWA010000475.1:0-31060 GCA_034693305.1 Eueremaeus valkanovi
TGAATAAGAAATCACTTATTGATAGCAAAATCAGAAACTGATAAACAGATTCAAAAATTGATTGCAATTATAGTCCTCTCATCTAATTCTTATGACTCGAGTTTATTCATAGACTTTCTTCGCATACTGTACATACAGTTAGTAGACTATGAAAGCCAAGAATGCCTTTCAGGCACAAGAATAGGAGAATAGGATGTGCCTGAGCACTGAGACATTTTTGCATATTTTAAAAGTTTTGAATTTCATCTTTTCATTGCTATCCTTACGTGAATAACATTAAACTCGAATAGAAGTGAAGTTTAGTTTTATATTTCATTTTGTTTACTCAAATAGAAAACATTTTTTATTACTTTTGTTGTATTGAATGCAAAATTTTCTCAAATAATATATTATTTTTATGTAAGAAATTGTATGCATCACTACCTCTGTGTTAGTATAGTATAGTATAGTTAAGAAATTTAATTGAAATCATTTGTGAAGACAAATCTCTAGCTTTGAATCTATTCTTCTGTTTGTTTTATTATTTGCCAGGAATTGCATCCAATACTGAATCGCAGTCTTTCTCTCACTTTTCTCGTTTCAAATCTATTTATAAAACGTTAGAAATCGATAAATGAATGAAATACTGAAATACAGTCTTATATTCTTAATTGATTCTCAAACTAAAAGTTCGGAACATTTTTTAGAGAATCAATCACTTAATGCCCAACTATTGTAGGCCTGAATTTGTTATGCGAGCCCTCACTCATAGTTACCATCAATTCAGGACAATATGACTGCAATCATGAATTAATCATTGAATGAATCGCAACTTCCATATCATGTCTGTTCTCTCTCAGCTGTCTTCAAGGCATTCAATAGATTCGAGTTCACTTGAATACAAAGCTAATTATTTTTGCCCAAGCTTATAAATCATATTTAGTTATTTTGAATATTTAATATCAAAAATATAATTTTTTTAATACCCAGAGAAGTTTCTTGAGCTTAATTTATACTGGTTTGAGGGCTTGGCCTACTATCATATTTTAAGGTAAATTGTTGACTCGATTCAACCAAATTCTATCCTGATCAAATGTGTCGAACTTGATTCAATAGTCTTGTCCAGAACCTATTATAATTACTAATGGCTATGAACTATCAGATCTACATTTAGATGAAGTCCTGGCTCTTTATGACATGTGGTGTGGGTTTAGATTACACTGGTAATTAGCAAATGGACAGATGTATCGAAACAGGCATATTAGGTGGACAGGCACATAGAACCTCTATCCTCATCCTGGGTTACATTGACGTCAAATAAAATTCCATTAATTTTCTGTACATTTATTAGATTCTAAGAGTAATTGCTTTGAGTTTAGATACGATTCCGAAGTTCACAAAGAATTTTGTTTTGTTTTACATTTGATTTGATTTAAAGCGAATTCTTATCTAAAACTTTAATCGATTTTATTTAAAAGGTTTTCTATTCAATTGAATTTGATTTTTGATTTTCACTTAAAGGTAATCGAAATACCGATGAACTACGAGAGTGAGGCCGAGTGCGAATCGGGTGATAATGAAATTGCGTGCGGAATGAGTTCGCTGTTAACGCAGACCTCCAGTGAAAGTCATGACAATAGTTCTCACAATTACTTACTTCAAGTGAAATCAGGGCATCACAAGAGGTTGCCTGGATTTCAGGCAGAGCTCGTGTGCCTTAGCCCGTGGATCGATCGCACAACACCTCCATTCCGGATCACTTCGCTGTGTGTCAACTCCTATGGCAGCCTGTAATCACATTATTCATAAATTCATTTTCTAAGTGCTTCTCATCTAATGTTTGCCATATTTTTGCTGCAAATCTATTCTCTGCTCTGTTTTTAGTAATGATTTTCTTCTATTCCTTACTGTCCTCTAGGGTTGCCTACGGAACAGAGAACGGACTCATAATTATTGATATGATTCAAAAGTGTGCTGTACTTAATGTTTCCACTTATAGTCTCTACGGTTCGCAAACACATTATAATATTGTTATCTCTTTTGCATTTCATTTCATTCATTAATGCTTTTCATTCATTCAAAACATTTGTTCAGAAAATAAAAATCTTTTTCTCTTTATTCCAATCGAATGTTTGGACGACAGGAACAGCTGATCCATACCAGAGAAATGTGCGCTCTATGAGGAAAACCGCGTCAACAGGTCTGCCATCGAATAGGGATACTATGGACGGGAATCAGAGCGATGCCGATCGATGCAAGTCTCCCACTTCTGATCAGGTAATGCACTGTTATTATGGCATTTGATTATAGCTATTATCACACAATTATTTCCGCCAAAACAAATATGACATCAAATATAACACTTATTTATAACAAAATTGTTCGACAAATACTTTATTGCTTTCTATCGATAGACAAATCTAACACTTCTTAACAACATTTTTATTATAGACCAGTATTTCATAATTAAAGTAATTATTTAATAGAAAAAAGTCTTCATTCGATCAATAATTTTGATTTCATATAAACTAAGTTTTGTTTTGAATAAATCAATAGTCAGAGGAATATCGTTCGGCCAACACATCAGTGCCCACTAGCCCACTATCATCGAAGCAGTTTGATCTTCCAGTACCTCCAATACCTCCTCCACGAACCAAAAGGAAGCCAAACGTAGAGACTATTGCAGTAAAAGCTGAGCAGAACTCGAGTGAGAATATGACTGAGACTGGAGTTAGTGGCGGATCAGTTGAGATAAATAATGATCAAAGTGTTAACTTCAGAAAATGCGAGTCCAGTGCCAGTGCCAGTACCAGTATCAGTGCCAATAGCAGTAGCAGCGGTAGTATTAGGCCTAAAGATTTAAATTTGCAATCAAACAGAAAAGAGAGTAAATCTAATGGTTTAGGAAAAGACAGTGAAAGCACTCCATCGGCCGATAGCGACAATCAATCAAATCATAGCACTGTTGGCAGTGATATGTCGTCTCCCACTGAAACTAACTGTGATTTAAGCGATAAATTGAATCAAATGAAAGTCAATAACAGAATAGCGAACAATGACAGAGCACTAGGACTTCAATATAGTTTGCATAAAAAGAAATCAAAACCAAAAGTATATGACTTAAGAGCAGACGATAGCGACGAGTCATTGGTCTCCCGAATAATTAGTAAGTGTTCTGTTCTGTTGGTTCGATCGCTACTCTTATCTCTACTCCTATTACTAACTCTCCATTTGATTCATACCATTCATGCCATTCGTGTCTTCTTCTCCTCTGCTCTTCGCTCTTCTCCTATCTCTCTGTCCGCCATCTCTGATACCAATTATATTATTCTTCTTCTCATTAGTATTACTTCAAAGCGTTGGCAACTCTTGTCTTGATTTCTTATATGTAGACTAATTTCATTATTTAACTCATCAGCAAAACTAACTCTAACTATAGTTAATTCGCTATCGAGTCCTATCATTAACTCAATCAAAAGATACAGCTCTTTCCTATACTCTTATAATAAATATATGAATAAAACAGTTTTATTACACAATTCTTGTGTTTCACAAGTTTTGCATAATATCTCTGTAAACATAATTATTTATATTCATATTCATTCATAAACACGACTCTCAGATAAATCAATTATTTTCTAAAAATTCCATTAAATTGTTTTCTGTATAAAGATGTGACCAATTGGCCAGAGTTGGGGTAATGGGGGGATTGAAATGCTATTCCTGATGCGAGTCTAACAATCAAACATTTTATATTACAATAGAATTCACATTTAAAGCTGGATTGTTGTCACTGATTTCAATATTAACCTGAAGCAATTTAACTCATAAAACAAACTTCGGGGACATTTTTCCAAGATTACACTCGTAATGTATTACTGCGTATAATACTAGTGATGTACAAGAGTAGAGCCAAAATACTCCTCCTCTCAGGTCGGAATCAAGTGTCCCCGGCCACAGTTGACAAGTCAGATACGTTGAGTTTGGAATTTTTATTTTGAAAATTTGTGACCTTGCACATCCCTTTTGTATTCTGCCGAAAATGGAAATAGGTTTCCAATAATTGGCTAAATAGTATTTGTTGTCATTAATATCTCATTTGTATGATTACACAAAAAAGTTTTGATCGAAAAAGTTTTTTTTCACAATCGATATTCACATATAATACTCAATGAGTCAAACGGCACAAAATCAATGCCTACACAACATCAGAGACAACACCAATAGTTTAAGGATTGTTTAAAAACTACTTGTATTACACTTCTGCTAATTATTTAAATATTCTCTCTTTTCTGTCCTCTCTTTTCACTTAACTTTGAAAACACCTCTAAATAACTGAAAACATTCATCAAATCTAACCATCATTTGTGAAAACTATATAAATATTTGAAAACGGAATGAAACGCATCCACACATAAATGTCAGATCAATGGTATGTGTTTGAGCCCGACTACAGGTAAACAACAACAACAGCAGCAGTCGAGCAGTTCTGCGGCCACACCCGTCAAAAAGCAGATAACGCCTGAAATGAAACGATCCCGATCACAAGGTACCCGAAACAAGTTGCAAAAAATGCATACCATTCAGTCTATGGCATCGGCTGATGAATCGATTTTCAATTACAATCTGGGTGTCGGCACAGGATCAGGTGGCTCTCGAACCAAATAGCAATAAACAGAAATATATTTCTAAATAATACAAAATCTTTTTCATTAGTATTCAATGTTTAACTCAATTAATCACTTATTTTCAATACATTTGATTAGAACACTAGCAGTGATCGGAAGTTAAGGCATGTCTTCCTCTATCTTAACAAATAATCACATTCTCTATCGTAGTATTTCTGTAGTTTATAAGTGTCTAGTCGTCACTCAAGTGTCTAGTCTGTAGTCATACCTCTATCGTAGTAGCCATGACCTCATAGTCTGCACCCATCGAGTCAGTGAAGTAACGATTCTGTTATAGAAAATCAAAATTTTCGCTATTAATGAAAATTTTAAAGAAAAGTTACCGAAACTGAACAAACCGACTGTCCAGTAGTCCTTTAGTCCAGTAGATGTAGTTCGATATGACTCCATCGAAATCCTCAGCTGATATAACATAAGGTCCACACAAGCCATAGCCGTACACACAGTCTCTGGTAATGTATCGCACTTTCACTCTAACCTAATAGCATCAGAACCACTGGTGAGCCACTCAAGTCCTGTCGCACATCTACTTCACTCGAAATATTCAATTGTTTTGATTTAACAGTAATTTAGAGATCAATAACGACCGCATGCTTTCTGACTTTCATCCCAATCCTTATATTCTGTATAAGAACTCATTGAATGCATTGAAATCTTTGACTGACTATTGAACTGAACTCTCTTTTTGAATGCTTTCTATGAAATTACAAATAATTATTGTTTTTATCTCTTGACTCAGTGAACAATAATATTGTTTTTATTAAATAAATGTCGTTTCTGTGTCTGTCAAATGTTGCTGTTGTTCTGTGCCTAACATCGCCCATACATCCATACATACGTCCGTCACATGTGATTACAGTCCTGCGAATTGCAAGCATTGAATCCGATTCCGAGTCTAATACCTATCGATTCTTATTCTGACCTTTTATTCCATTGTATTCTCTATTTCATTGATTTTTCATTTTATTCATTTAAATTGATTTCCGATTTCGTATATAATTTATATGAATTTATTACTTATGGCTTGTATTCTGACATTTCATTTATATTATAGTACTTTCTATTTGTCTATTGATTTAATTCTTATTTATCGAATCAAATGTTTATCTTTTATTTGTTCGCATCGTTTAATCGCTTAACTCTAATGCCATTAATTCATATCTGAATGCAATCCTCTGTTTGTTTTCATAAGTCACTAACAATTTTTATGAGCACTTCTCTCATCTGTTTGTTTTTGTTCTGATTATATTTCTTGTGTTCATAAAAGCCATAAAAAGTGTTGTCGTCTAACAAATACGTGCAAAGAGTTTTGGTGTAGTGTTTGTCCGCAAGTTTTCTCATTATATTTTTAAGGTCTGTCACAACTGTTTATTCTCATCCACTCTTTCTATCCGATGAACAGATAAGATCGACAGTTCATTCTCACGTTCCCGGAGCTCAAGTATCTCTAGTTTGGAGAACATCACTATTGAATCCGTACTTTATATTGCATTCGCTGAAACTTATTGCACAAAATCAGGTAAACTTCAATACAGTGTTTGCCATTCACTGAAAGCTAATTAACAAAACAACTGTCACTAGACTTACAGTTAGATTAAAGCAATGATTTAGACTTGAATTCAATACTCAATACTCTGTACTCATATATACTTCAATGCATTGCATATCGTGTTCACTGAATCGGACATTAATTACTATTACTATTACTATTCCACTACTGATCAGATGCAACAACTAGTCCTTGTCTTTGGGTCGGCACTGGCCTGGGATCTGTATTAGTCGTATCACTGACATTGCCTGACAGCACCGATAATCGTATTCTCTGTTTGCAAACAGTAATCGCTTCGCCGACCGGTAAGTCTTCGACTGTATTTCAATACTATTCCGCTTCTGTGAACAGTAGGGATGATCAGGTGATCAGTGTCTGAATAAAAATTTTGGATTTTGTAGGAGAAAATATGCGCTTATTCTGAGCTCATGCACATTACCCACTTCAGTATTTTCACAAATTGATGCAATTGATTCTTTCGATTAAATATTTTGGATGACCCGGAGCCCCGGACTGAAATTTGAGTCTATTCAGTCTGACCTGAGTTACGGCATTACAATTGGTGTCATATAATGCTAAAAATGTTTGGCAACCCTCCCATACCGTTGAAAAGTTTTAGCAATGATTATATAGTCGATTGCGAACTAGTAGTTAACTAACGGTGCAATCATACCGTCAGGACTTGATATAATTTAAAACTCAAGCATTTCATAGCTAAGGAAAGGAACGCATAATATGTTCAGAACCGCAAACTCTTTTGGCTCAGGATTATAATAATTGGTTTGAATATAATTATAGTAATAATAACTCAAATAAAACAAATTTTCTTTTTATTTCGTTATTATTCCGAATGAAACAGAATTTATAATTTAAGGTTAAACTGCATTTACGTAGATATCATTCATCATAATATTTAATTAACACAATATTAGTTTGCGCTTCACTAAACTGGAGCTGAATTCTGCTCTGAACTACAGAACTATGTTTGCAGTCTTTGTTCATATATTAGATTAAATAACTCACAAATTAATTGATTACTAAATTTAATCCTTGAATTCGATGCCATTATGTGTCGACCCATAAAAATGTAAACTCAATTATTCGAGTCATACAAAGGATTGCATTCATAACAAACTAATAATTACAATGATGTGGATCACTATCATTATCAGATCTGATCTTTTGCATCGAGGCGTTGATGGCTTAAACGCCTAATACTCAGCCGTACTTATGGGGGGAATTGGAGCGAATAGATTGGATCAAATGGACAGAACTTTAATCTCATATAAATGTCCTTTTATTCCAATCGATATAATTTGTGGTTTCTTTCAATTGAATCTCTGAATCAAAATTCAATCGTTTAATTAGCAGTACATTAGTCCGCATCCCATCCCTGACTCGCACTTATTTTATAAGACAAACGGAAAACGGAAAACATTTTAGTATTTTATTCAATATATTAAACACATTTGAATCACAAACTGAGTCAACCCTTTCCTCGATTCTGACCCGAACAGGAAGTATATACCGGTTGAAGGGATCCATACTCTGTATATCATTCCTGGACTTCACGGGGGCTTTACTTCAACTCAATTGCGAGACGTGGAAAGACAACGCCAAAGCAGGGAACACCACTCCCAGCTCTATTTCTTCCAGTGCCGAGAACAAGCGAGGTGGTTCTCTAGGCATAACCAGAACAGGCAGTGGCGGTGCTGGCAGTGGCAGTGCAAGTGGCGGAGCGGCCAATCGTAATAAGATATCTCCGACGTCTTCCTCGACGGATATGCGGGACTCGCAGTTCGTGGTTATGGTATCGGAGAAACAGATTCGTTTGGTTGCACTGCCAGCACAACAGTGCGCCTATAAGGCGACGCTCACCGAAACTTCATTCGCAGTCAGGGCTGACGTAGTTTACATGAAAAGTGCAGGTATGCTAACCGTTTGAATTGAAGGATATCTGAAATAATGGAATCTTAAGCGCAATATAAGCAACGAATGCATGAAATTCATAGCAAACACAACAATAGATATACTAATTGTGTCTTAAAATTCTTTTCACATTTAAATTGAATTGAATTTCTCTCCAATTCTCTCAATTCATTAGCATTTCTTTCATTTAAGTGAAGAGAATATTCTGAATAGGAATTCAAATAACAGAAGAGAAACGATAAGAATAAGAGTTATCTTTCTATTTGCTTAGCACTTGGAGACCATTTTCATACCTTTCCACTTATGGTCTCATATTTTATTATTATATTCATTAAAGTGTTGCGGAATTTAATAACATTTATAATTTTTTTTTTCTCTTTTGGTTTCATTTCATTTACAGATAGCATATGTCTGGCCGTATACTTGGGCACTGGTAATATAGTGGTCTACAGCCTTCCCAGTCTTAGACTTCTGATTGATATCGATTTTTTAGCACTAACTGATGTCAGGTATGTCTAAATGCCTATTAGTTTGAATTTTTATGCGTTTGAGTGACACATCCATGCAATCCATTCGACTGTGAATTGAGCCGAATATACGCCTAAAATCAAAATATAGAGAAAATCTCTATTTTATGACATTTTAGAAAATATTATAAGAAAATAGAGTTTCGATTGAAAGTAATGTTTAGTCAACTTATGGACAGGAAATTCATAGGAAGTGCTCTTTTCTCTCATATTCTTCCTTACATTCCATATATTGATTGCGATTCTGAGCCATAAATACTATAGAAAGAGAATATGTTTTATGAATTCTCAGCTCATCTTTGAATCGATTGAAAGGCATTTAAAATTCAAATTTTATTTCCTTTGCATTGAATTCGATTTAATTACTCAACGATTGGCTCGAATTGCGATTTAATGATTGAAATAACTGTAATTCAACTCTAATCCCAATTCTTCTTCACTTCCTCTCTATTATGGGTTAAGGATTGCGCGCACAATATGTTTCAGTGCTAACGGTCACGGCATGTATATGTCCTCCCCTTCAGAACTAACCAAATTCACAATTTCGTCGGCATTTCGTGATATCATCTCTGATATGGTCGGAGCGCTCTTCACAGCTGCCAAAGATCTACCTGAGCCGCCAAAACCCAGTTTTCTCAAAGGTCTGTTCGGCGGCGGTTCCTATAACCTGGACAGAGAGGAACTGTTCAACGAATCCAATTCAGGAAAGCCATCAAAAACAACTGCGCGACACATACCTGGGTCGGGAATGGAGCAAATGAAGGCACAGTCGGGCACTTTGGCTGCAGAGATGGCCAGACTTAGAGAAGTATTGATCGCTTCTGTTATTACTCTATTACCCGAAACCCGTGTTTATAATGTACTGTACAGTCAATTTCGAGAGCACTCTAAGGATACTTCGAGTGTCGGACCATTTCATCCCTTCCCATACCCCCTCTTATTTATCACACCAGACCAGACCAGACCAGGCTTATTCTTAGATCACTTAGAGATACAAACAAATTGAAGTCCAATAAAAATAAATCAATTTTTATTCAAATAATCGATTTTAATGTTTGGTCAGAGTCTATGCGATCTGTATTTGAGTCACACTTTTGTAGCCTTTTATCATAAAAACCAATACATTTGACAAATGTTGAGCAAATGTGAACGTAAGCCATATTTGGTATAAATGTTGTAACAAGTCTGCTATCAATGCCTCCAATAATCTTAGTTTTGCGAACACTTAACACATCAATGATCTTAAAACTGCATTCGCTGTCAGGCCATCAACGGTTTGGCTCTACCATTATGTCAGTCATTATGTCGAACAGATCTGTGCCATCGTTTCGATTACTTTAATAGAGAAGACATTTCTTTGTATCAGTTTATCAATCGATTGTCTGATACGCTGTTTAAGCGAAAGAAAAAAATCAATTACTTTTCAATCACTCAATCGATTCAATTATAGATAAGAATTAAAAGAAAATTACAAATCAGTTGTCTTTTCAACAATAAAATGAAAATCTGAGCCAAAAGTAATCAAACAATGGATAAACACTTTCAATGAGTCAATCAGAAGAGCAGACGTTGGCCTCAGTCTCAGGATTTCGATTATTGTATTGAAAGGACTGGTCATATAATAGCTTGCAATAACCATGATCTTCAAAACTGAGCACAACCCTGACTATGGGGTTATGGGTTAAACGACACTAAAGTGATAGCATTTTAATTGAATTCAACGAATACTGTGTAGGCATTAGAACAGATCCGCTCATTGTTTGCCCTACTCTTTGAGTCCAAACCTTCGCATTCATGTCCAACAGAATTGCTCTTAATTATAAAGAATGCTTTTAAACATATTGCTCCCTGGCCAACTGGCCAACTGGCCAATCTATGAAATAACTGACTGTATATAATGAACAATAATTTATTGAATGAATAAAAACTGATTAAAATGTTTGCATTGGTTCTCAACCCTAAGGGAGTGTCAGAACGGGGCGAAAGATTGGGTCAATTAGAGGATCGGACGGCACGGATGCAAACGGAAGCCGAGGCGTTCGGCAGTGCAGCACATAATGTGATGTTGAAATATAGGGACAAAAAGTGGTATCAGTTCTGAACCATTAGACACAGCATTCACAGCATATTTGAGACGAAAATATTCAGTTCTTCCGATTCTAAAGAAATATAGAAAATGTTTATTCATTCGAATCATTCGAATAATTAAATGCAAAACAAAAGCGATTATTAATGACTGACTGAATGAGAGAATAAACAACTTTTAAAACACAACAAAACGCTTGAAATGAAGCTTTGGTCGATTTTTAAGCTAAATAATCGATTCTTTTGAAGCGAAAGCAAATATATTTTACATAAAATCAAAGAGAAATGTCATTTAAAAATAGTTAACTCAATTAAATGATCAAAACTTAACTTAAAAATATCGGAGAATATTCTGTTCACTCGAATCGGATGTACAGTATTTGCTGAGAAATACAGTAATTATAACCAAAAACAGAAATTACACTAATTTTTTGACAATCTATTTATCAATGTTTTTAATAGAGAAAAGAAAAGAAACAAAAATTTTTATTAGAAAACAATCAGAACTCAAATGTCTTATAATTTTGATTTCCATTCTCTAAATCTGAACTCGAATTCTGAATAATTCAAAACTCAATTGAATTTTGATTTAAAATAATATTTCTTTTTATTAGATATCGAATGCATCGAAAAATTCAATTATAATATAATTTTTACTCTTTTTTTATGATTTAATTTTCAATTTTACGAAATCTATGGCAAAGTTAACTCTAATTCCAATTCTTTATGTTTTTTATTATTATTTTTTATATTTTATTTCATAAGAATTTTCTAATGATTTGTTGTTTATTGAGATTTATTGTTAATTATTTCAATTAATTTTTGTTATATTTGAGTCTAATCTAAGTCTATCTGAAAGTTATCGTAAAAATACTTATTATTCATCAAAAATAAAACATTAATATTGTGTTGAAATTATGTGCAATCAGTTCTCATATTGTATTTGCTTAACAATTACTGTTAGTATTGGAAATGTATTGACATTTTAATGTGTTTTCTAATTATTTTTTATTTAATCGGAAAATCATTTCTTGAGCTCAAATTAAAAATTAATAAAACGATGCAAACAAACAAAAGAATTATTAAAACAAAAAATAAGAAAAAATAATTATTTTGACCAAAAGTGCAAAACTAAACACAAGAATCCCATAAATGGTTTTAAAATTCATTTACTCTGTAATCGATTACAATATTTAAAATATTAACTATTGTTTGACATAATAGTCGGTTTAGATAACAAACAAATTGAATATAAAATATAATTAATTTTCATTATTATTAACGAACAAATAAATTGAAAAAAATATAATTTATTAAAAAAAATTAGTTAAGAATTAATTTAAAAGAATTTATTTATTCTTATTGTACAGAAAAATGGAAATAAATTTGTCATCTCTTCTGTTATTTGTCATTAAATTAGAAGATAATTGTAATCCAAGGCATAAACTGGTGTTTAAACTGTTAGACAAAGAGAACATTTTTCTTAAATTTTTTATTCATTTGTAAGTGAAATCATTTTTAAATCTAATATTGTTTTAATCATTTCTTAATTCAAATCTAGTCTTAAAACGAATTAAATGTTTTCATTTGTTTTCCTATGAATGCCAATCAAGTGTACCGTAAAATAGAGTCAATAAGTATTACAATATTATAATTGAAACGAAAATATAAGGAAAAAAACTTTGGAAAACATGACTGTTATTAACATTAAAACAAAAATTAAGTGAGAATTAGGTATAAAAAAAAGAAAAATAAAAATATTAAATGAAAAACTTGGAAATGAATGATATGAATGTGATATAACACAAAAAATTAGGCGAAAATTATTTAATGAAATTAAAACAAAACTATAGACTATTATAAAGAGTTTGCAATTTTAATTGTATGTAAGATCTGTTTATAACAAATGGGAATTGTTTTTCATTTTGATAATAGAATTAATTTATAATTTTCGGATTCGTATGTATATATCAATTACTAATTACTGTTAATTATTATTAGATTTAATTATAATTATATAACAAAGACAACAACAAAATTGATTTTATGTTATATAGAGTTTAAATGACATCCGAATGAATCAAACATTCAATACATTAATTACCAATCATTTCGTCATTAAAACCACAATTCGTTAGTCATTTCTATTTCTATTATATTTTATTCATTTATTTCGTTGATTGAGTCGACAATATTTCAATTTCTTCTTTCGTAAGTATTATTATTATTATTATTATAATTATTCGCATTTATTAAGAATTTCTTCTTATAATATAAATAAAGAATAATTCTCTGAATTTCTCATTAAATTCTTTAATTATATTCTTTATACAAAAATTCGTAAAATGTGTTGACTATAAAAATGAAATATATTTTTTGGCAAACATTCAATTGAATTAGATTTGTAGATAAGGAGAGCCACTATTTGACGGAATTATAACGTTCTGTAGTTAAGGTGTGGACAAATTGGCCCTTAATGTGTGCAATGTCTAAAATCAGCACAAAATGGCACTTATTTTGCTATAAATACAATACAAACGGAATTTCATTTGAATTATATATAAATTATAACTTAATTATGAATTATTCCATTCATTGCATTCATTGTTTAGTAAATGCACTCAAAAATGGTAGTGATTTGCTCAATGAGTTGTTCAAACAATTCTCATATTTTGCCCGGGCCGATTAGCTACTGGAATATAAAGGTCACCTCATCAGATATACCGTAGGCCTAAGTTAACCCCAGATCTTACAAACATTGAACACATTTTATTCTCTATACTTGAGTCAGGGTTGTGGCCGTACCATACACTCCTTGGGCATCCCTATTAAAAACTATAAAACTAATCGCAAAGTATTTTCAGAATTGTTTTCCGATTTAAAATCAAGAAGTGCTACAAATATTACTTTCCTATACTATCCTTACTATCCTTAATGAGAATAAAGCAATAAATAATGCGATTCTTCGCTCATTTATTGCCCAAAAGTATAATTCAATGCTTCAATCGATTCTATTATTTATTTGATTTTCATTTCATGTCATTAATGAACTGAGTATTCGCTGAATTTTTTCAACAGATTTATTGATTTGTTGGGAAATTCAGATTTATTTCACACTTTTTTCTCTTATAAACCACTGTAAGAAATGAAGAAAAAGAAATGGCAATCAATCTGTTCACGTACTCCACATAAATATCATGAAATACCAAGGGTCATTCCCTGTCTCCTAATTTGATGAATTTTGCAATTAGTATGGATTTCGACACAATTTTTAGATAAATTCATGGATTGCGTACTTAAGAAGAATTGACAATTAGCTTAATTATTCAGATTATTAGCTTAACTATACGAAAGGTCATTTCGATGGTAATCGTTTGAATATCTTTGATATAAGAATTGCTTGCATTAGAGCCCATAAAAAATAATAAAGGGATTAAATATTGATAATTGAATATAGAGTTAATTAAAGCCAGAATTCGTTTTAATGTGATGTCAAGTAATGCACAAAAATAAATATCGATTGAAATATACAACAAGTTATAAGTTAACAAACATCTCGACACACAATAAGCTCAGCCATGACCGTAACCACCTCCACCATGACCACCTCCATGTCCGCCGCCGCCTCCTCCGCCGCCTCCTCCCCCTCCGCCACCTCCTCCGCCATGGCCATACCCGCCACCATGTCCATGTTTGGGCGCGTGATTATAATCCTATGAATTTGACATTTGAATCAACATTTTTTCAAACATTTAATGTATTCATAACAAACCCAATAGTGCTCTCCATAGCCTCCATGTTTGTCACCCCATTTGAGCTTGGTCTTGAACTGGTGTCCATGGCCCTAATGGTTGACCAGTATGCCAGACAAAACAAGTATCAGTAAATAGGTTCCGAATCAAACAAATTATGCAATCATTTGATTAATAAAATTTAAGGTTAAAAGCATTTTTCAAAATGTATTCTTCTCTCGACTATAATACCTGTTCGTGTTGTTCTCTAAAATGATAGGGATTTCCCCGACGATAGCCTTAAAGGTTAGTAAATAGAAGATTAGAAATTCAGTTCATTTGCGACCAAAGAATGTTAGACTCGTTTAGTCCACACTCTGATGGCTGTAATGACAGCTATTCTATCGATAGCTTCATTTATGTTTCAAAAATTCTAGTGAGACCTACCGAACTCCCAGGTCCCGTAATTAGGCACTCGTGCATATTGATAATAACCATGTCCATGCCCATGGCCACCACCACCACCGCCGCCGCCTCCGCCACCTCCCCCTCCTCCGTGATGACCAGCAGCTGCTTTCAAATCATGTCCGGCACTGACTACTGAGTGTTGAGCTTTTGTTTCGGCCGGTTGTGGATTAAAAGCTATATTTTTCAACGTATGAGTACTGGCCTTAACGTTGTATCGAATTGGCTTAGATAGCGATGATTTAGACCTGAGCTTTGGTACACTCTTTTGGAATTTATTGTCGCCATTAATAAGATCGGAATTCAATACAATTATTAAACTAACGGTTAGAGTGAATAACTGTAAGAAAAAGTTTTCAATTATTTGATTGCTTTGAAAGTCATAGAAAAACAGATAAAAAGTTCTTAAAATACAATTTAGACTCAAAGCAAATGTTAAATCATATAAATGGAAGTTCAATATTAATAATTGGATACCTTTTGGGAATCTATCATATCTTCAAACTTGGTTTTGGACACTCTTTCACAGCTAAGACTCAATCGATACTAAATGAATGGCAAGAATTGCATTGAATTTTGTCTTATATTTATTGGATGTGTGACAGGCATTGGCTATTCCCATAACAATCGCATTTAATGAAGTCCAAGCGATGTGTCGAGTGGTACCGATAGCTAGTCAGGCGTCAAATGGCTTGAGTTGTGCAAAGAAACAAATTAAATGTTGAATAAAAAATCTTATATAAAAAAAATTAAGAAAAAAGTTCTTCTGTTTGCTATCAAAGTGAATGTCATTTATTTATTTTTAATGAACACAAAAGACATGAAAGAAAAGAAAATTTTCGGTCATATAAGCAGTTCTTGACAATTGATTTGCGAGAGTATTAACAATCAGAATAACCGAATCGTTAAGTCTTTTTTGATCCATAGCTATATTTAAAGTCATTTAATACGAGTCGTATAAAGCTATCAATGCGTGACTTATAGACTGAGATAACTGTTAAGTGAATCTTATTGTGTTAGACATAACATCAAACTATAGGGAAGTTTTCACTGTTTTATTCGTAATAACTCTGTTGTCAATATTGGAAATTAATTTAATTTTTGTGCTTTCATTTGTGCTGTGATTTTCAAAAATGCTGATAAGTATTATTACAAATCATTAAAGATATCGATAACCAAGGGTTGGGTATAACCGAAAACTATTATAGTTTGCTTTTATTTCATAAACATTTCCTGTCATTTAACCTCTGATTTGCAATAGATTCGTAACGAATTGTTTTGTTTATTAGGGTTTCTCTAATAAAAAAATTAATTATCTCAAATGCTGCTGGATACTTTCGAAGAATGTTAGTGCTTGGTTATCACCAATTAGATTGGTGTAAATGATTTGTATTATAACTTGATTTTAGTCAACATTTCGGTGATTCCAACACTCAATGACTTCCTTGTAGTTAACGAAAATTGATATTAAGTTTAGAAAATTCATGTCTTCAGCGAATATAAACTTCCATTAGTTATAGTCTTATAGTTTTGGCTATATATCAATTATTCACTATTAAATATAGCAAACATGTGCAGGCTCATATATCCGGATCAGTGAAGATGTGAGCGATGATATATAATCTACACAAACATTATATGTGATAAACCGACACAATTTTTATTCGCTATATTCACATAAATTAATGAATAGAATATAATTCTACATATTATACAAAGTATTAATATCCACGACATTTATGAAAAATAAAAATAAATTATGTGATAATGTTTCTGAAATTTAACCATTCATTTTGGATTGAATCCGGTCAAGTTTTTTTATCTGTTATTTACTTTTTACAATCTTTTAATTTAATTAATTTTTTAAACTATTTATCTCTTATATGAGGTTTGCTTTTCTGTTCTCAAGTTATCCGGATATCAACTGAAATGTCAATTTTGAATCACTTCTATTAATGACATTTTATAATCAAAATTCTCATGTCATGACTCATGAGTCAAATGAATCAGATATTCTCAACTGTTGACCATGCTACTTTATATGCATTGAGTAAGAATACAAGAATTTACGAGTTCAGAGAAGTCTAATTCTCGCCAACACAGTAATAAAGCTGAAAATGTGCAAGATTAAATCTTAAATAAAATTAATTTTTCATTAATTTTTTTGTGTAAACTTTGAACCATTAATATCAAAATCTTAGTCCGAAAACATGAAAATTCAATTTAAAGAATTCAAATGATCTGATTTACTAATTCTCAAATTAATTAAAATCTATTCAATGTATTCAATGTATTCCATGCACTTTAAGTGTATATTCTTATCGCTATTCAATCACATAATTAGTCGTTCGGTTTGAGACATATTATACGTAAGAATACACACATTTTTAATGTCTATCAACTCTTAGCCGGTTTTGCTAAAAGTTTCGTTAAATCTATCACTAAAGAAATTATTCAATTTTATGACTGAAACCTGTCATTCATAGGAAAATATTTTAATTGAGTCATAAAATAAAAGTAGGCATTAATAGGACAGCGATGGAGATCAGAATATTTGCGAAATACATAAACATTTTTAAATGCAATACTAGTCATAAAATTTAAGAGTTTTTTATGTAAAGTCGAATATTTGGCAAAACATTAAAAAATGGATCAAAAATAGCTTAATTTAGACGCTCTCTATTGCTCAATCATCTTGCTCAATTATGATTATAATCAGATTAGAACTTTATGAATGAGTTTATAAGATAACGGATCCGTTGAATGTATGCACTATTGAAATGCATTACTTTGGGCTAAATATTAGATATTATTATAAATTTATAATTTTCTAAATCGACTCAAAATTATTTAATTAATCTAATCAGACAATCGCGAACTCAGGAGAGATCCGATGCGACAAACTGTGTGAATAGAATCGTCTGAGTAGTACTCGACTTGAAAACAGGTCTTTTTATAGTCACTAAAAAAAATAAAATAAAGTTTTTTTCATTCTTTTGATTCTCATTTGATAGGGATTTGAGGATAAGAATTAATATTCATTGCAATAGATTTATCATTAATACTATTAATTATAATTATAGTTTCAAATAAGAAGTTTTGCATAATTTAAGCAAAAATATAAATAATAATAACTGTAATAATGAATGTTTAAAAATATATATCAAATATGAAATCCTGATGACTCGGAACCTCTCAAATATCAGACAATTATCTCATTAAATACATATTGAGGTCTCAATTATTTTTTAAATACCTATAAATTATATTAATATTATAGCGGAAAAAAATATTCTTCATATTATTTCACCCTTTCCAGCAAAAGGGGGTTATTTATGAGAATTTTCTTCAATAAATTTCAAAACTGAACCACAATTTACAGATTTAAGAAATATTTTTTGTATAAAAATATATAATATAATAATTTGTTTTTATTGCGTTACAAAATAAATTCATTGAACTTATTTATAACATTAAAAGTTAATAAAAAATAATTAAGAATTTTTCCAATACTTCTCTGTCGAATAATTTTCTAATTAATGTTATATTCCTGAAACAATCAATTCTTATCATTATATCCGAAAAGTCGGCAGAAATTTCTGAGAAAAATGAACAATCAATTGATTAAAAATAAGAAGATGTGAACAGAATTGGAGATAAATGCCATAAAAGTTTGATAAAACTGTTTATTTTTGATTAACAATACTTTAATAAAATTTGAAATTATATCCTTCAAACCGAAACTATATACTCCTCTTTATAAACAAAGCAGAGTTAATAAAATCAGTTTTAATTATCGTTTCAAATGAATAAATTTATTAAAAATTCACCAGTCAAGTTATTGCTCCTTGTTAAAATTTGCGTTAATTTGTCAGTTATAGCCTATTAATACAATGGGTGCAAAATAGCATAATTTTTTGGTTTAGTCTTTGGTTTTGTTCTAATGTTTTCTCTAATCCAAGGAAATATCAAAATTAGGGTAGTTAACACAATTTTCTCCTTGATCATCTCAATAACTTTTACAAAAGATTTATTAATTTTGATCTAAGAGTAAATTTAAAAGAGATTCCAGTTATAATTAAAATTCTTGTTTATTATCAATATTTCACGTAAAACAAATAACCTTGATCTTTTCTTTGTTGGAATAAATAACGAGATAATCTTGCTCATTCAAATATATAAAATTAATCTTATTATTAGAGTTGGCATCAAGATTTTGATTATTGAAGTTTTCAAACTAGAGTTGAATAATAGAATCGAACCGGAATAGATTTAGTATTAGTTGACCAATAATAACATTTTTAATTGAAAGGGATTATTATGACACTGGTTGGGGCAAGAATGGCCGCCGACTGTCAAACCGAGGGCCGAAAAATTCGGTAGTGTTTGTGTGTCTGATTCTCTATTCCTAATACGGACTGCTTTCAAAAGTAAACTCTATTCTGATTTAGAATCCAACTGATTCTGACTAACAATCAAAGTCAAGTTCGCGCTCTTTTATCCCTTTTTTCGCGGCTCTACTTATTATAAATATTTAATTATTATTATTCAACGATTTTATTATTTTCTAAACAAATAAATTGAAAAAAACATAATAATTGAGAGAAAAGTCAACCGAAATGTTCATATTTCCAATCGGAAGATACTTTTTTGTTATCATTTCTAATATATTTCTGTTTTCATTGATATATTTTTTCTGTACTGTTCTGTCATTTACTGAATTATATGAAACCGATATTATTATACTTGTCTTCGGATTCATTGCTTTTCTGGTATAGAAATATCGTTATAATTATAGCAATAAAACTGATTATTATTTTTATTAAAATCTGAATTCATATCTTCAGAATCTGATAGCAGTTCCGTTCGGACTGATCGGCGGTTATTTGGGAAAAGCAGGTTTCATATTAGTATTTGTGGTCATCTGTTCCCTCTGGTGCGCAAACACTATTGTCTATTGTGTTTTGTACATATGGACAGGTATTCCATCAGAAAATATCTATTTCTCAATAATTTGAGTTTAGATTTATTAATCAATTGTTATTCCAGTGGACACACACTTCAAGTACTTTCCTTTGCATCACTCAATTCTGTTCGTGTACTTCAGTCTCAATTTGGGTGCAATCATATTGGGCTCTATTCTAGTCATCAGTTTTGCTGCCATACCTGAGCACTCAGAGAAAAAAGATTGAAAATTAAGATATATTTAAACTCGAATTCACTTTTGATTATCGAAACAAAATTTTTTTTATTTAAAATATAACAAAAGTTTTTAATAATTAAATATTAAAACATATTTTATTACTTTTCAGGAAAATAATTCAATTAAACCCATAAAAAAATGCTTAAAAAATAAAAATTAATTAATAATTTTATAATAAGTTTATTACTCTTTTCATAATTTTCAAAATCGTATTTTCTGATAATTTATTCACTTTTTGATCATTAACTTATTTGGAGTGTGGGTACAATTTATGAGAGTAATAGTCCGGCAGTGTTTAGTCGTTCAATATAAACAAATTGATGAAAATGAATGAGAAGTCTGAATAGGGTTCGAGTAGTATGGGACACAACCAAGATACATTTACCGTAAGAAAAATCATTAACAAGAATTATCAATTGGATTATACAGTAGTTTTGGGCATAACTTATGGCATCTATTCTTAAGCTTCGATATAATGTTTGCACAAATTGTACACAAATAGAGTCAATGAAGTTGTTTGTGAATGTGTTTTGGCAGCAAAGTTGTAGCCCATCTGCACGTGTCAGTGGCCTCAATCGGACCAGTCTATGCCCCCGGCGGTCATCGCATATAACGTTAAGCACATGGATGACAGTGAACTAATATTATAGCAGAAGTGAGCACAAGATCAAAAACATCTCTCAACTTGTGATTCAATATTACTGTTAATTGTTTTTAGTCTAAACTTCTTCTCTCAGGTCTTAAGTAGTCATAAAGTTTTTGACTATTTTTAAGAACTTTTCTTCATTTGCCTAAAAATGGCTTTAATTTGGCATTCGGTGAGAAATACTTCTTATGATTGCAATGAAATAATTGTAAAATATTTTATAAAATTTTCTGATTTTCAGATTTGGATTTTTGTTCTACTCTTTCAATGCATTCGCTGCGAGAATAATGATTCAAATGAATCAAAGTCTAGTGAATCGGTTGATAATTCTGGCACTCATATGGAATATGACTCTGATATGTATTCAACGGCACAGTCATCGCAATCGGACAGCAATAATGCATATAATAGTCCACAAAGTTCTCTGTCTTCCAGTGAATCGAGTGGTGACCAAACCTATGGCTCCGGATATCAGACTGAAGACCAGTTCGACAAAAAAGACAGAAAAACTTTAATTCTGGTCAGTTATGAAATTATCTTTTATTCTATAATACTTTTCAGCTATTTATCAAATTATATATATTTTCAATATTTATTTGACATATAATTAGTAAAAATGTTTCGGTTTATCGATAAAAAAGGCCAAATGAAAATCAAATCAGAGATAAGGAAAAATATATATAGATATGTTCCAGACATACAATTTTCTAGTCAGGTGGCTTTTTTGCAGTTGATACAAATAAGCAATGTCAATTAAAGTAAATTATAATTTTTGTATTTCTAGAGATTTTTCCAAAGTTTTCTGATTTCAATGAAATATATTCTCAATGTATTGAAAGCGTATATTAAACTTGAAATTAGCTGATGATCTGATCACCACCTGGAATGATTTTACTCATAAAGATAACTTAAAAACATATTTTTCATTGCATTCAATCTTTATATCAAAAATATATTTAATTTTAATACATTTTAAATGAGCCATAAATTGCAAAACTTATGTTAATTTTCATTTCGATACTTCCCATACAAATAATCTTTTACTTCAATTAATAACAATTCTCATGTCATATAAAAAGGCAATTCCTGTGAAGTTATCACTTCCCAAATCAGATCAGGATAACTATGGTATGTGACACAGAAATGAATGAAAAAATAATAAAAATCTTTAATATAGTATTGATATCTGTTTAGAGCCATCTCTGCCGCAACAACCGGTTAATGCAGAGTCAATACGAACTGAAAGCCAATCTTCGTATTCCAATTCCAATAACCCATATCTCCCCTCATATGAGCAGTCGAGCCAACAGTATTCATCGGATTCAGCCAATTCGTACAACTCGGATGAGAACAGTGCCAAATCAGCTCCACTACAGCCTCTGTCCCATAAAATCTATTCGTCGCCAGAAAGTCAACTGAAATCAGTTTCGTATTCAACTCAAAGCAATTCGGCTCCAAAGCCACACAATGAGCACCAATACAGTCAATACAGTTCTGACTACACGAATGAACAGAAATACAAGAACCCGGATGAGATCAACAATTATAGATTGCCTCAGAACCCATACCTGAAAAATAATAACAATTATCGGTAAATAACTGCTCTTTTTATAATTAAATTAACTTTTTTAAGCTTTTGAATGCAATAACTTTTACTTAGTTTTTATATAAGACATTAAATTGTATTTTATATATAAATTGAATTTAATTCAGATTTAGCACAATTTTAAGCATTATTAAAGTCGATTAGAAGTAAAATATTATTTATTTCGATCATAACTTTCAGGTATAAGAATCCGCGCGACGAATATAAAGGTGTTTACGAATATTTTGGCACTACTGGTAATAATTATAAGCAGGGTAAAAGTAGACAATTCAAAGACGAGAACAAATATGAAAACTATTACGAAACGAGGGCTAAATTGAGAGACAGAGCAAAGGCTTTGTATGACTCTATGGCCGATAATAAACCAGAATATGATTACGAGAGTAGTAGTGAATCAGACGATGAAGAGAACACTAAAGTCAACGATAACTATCAGTACAACAGAAATAGAGATAACAATAAAAATAGTCATTATTTAAGGAATAATAGAAAGAATGCATACAATGGCAAAGCTTACGGCCCGAAACCGGATGCGATTAGTCACTACTATAATAGAGAAAGTGGTCAAACAGTGCCGGCTATTACATCCGATTCGTTTGATGGATGGCCTAATTATTTCTATAAACCAAATCTCAATAGCAATTGGCCTCAAATCGGGGATTCAGTCGATGGAAATGTCTTTAATTTTTTGAACGGATATAGAAATAAAAACCAGGAAAACGTAAAGAACGGATTGTATGCACCGGCATATGATCTGTTGGCAGACACTCAGATCAAAGCCGCCTCTAATCCCATTCCGTTCAAGACAATGAACAGCAAGATATACAGCGCAGCGGCAGCCTACCAGCCCATCAATTTGTTTGCCGGTTATGGACGCGATTACAGTTTAGTGGACATGAATGGCGAACTATATCCGTCACCTCTACTCGCACAGACACCTCCCAGAAAACAACACAAGCCTATGAAGCAGAATGAATACGTAGTGGAGCCGAATAGGGAGACAATTAAGGTTTGATTTGAATAATGACTTGAAATGAAGGCATTAAACAAATGATTGTCTTTGTATCGCCTGTATAGCCGCCCCGAAGGAATCCGCTGCTAATGAGGCCGAGCTTTATGTCAGGTAACTAACACCCAATTCTGTATAATCTAATTATATAAGTATAACAAGAATTTATACAGAAATAGCTTTCCCACAGAAATGACTTCAATATAATTATAACTTTTCCCAAACCAAACAAAATTGAAAATTATTATAAAAAATATGTAATTCTTAAACAAATAGGTTTTGCTGTAAGAGTAAAGCGAAAAAATAGTAATTATTATAATACTAATAATTAGATTTGGAAGAGATAACCAAATTTATAATTTAAAACCATTAAACATATAATCTATAAATCAAATGCACTGCAAATGAATTATTATATTTCTTTAATATTCTGATTGTGATTGAGTTCACAATAACTCATAAATTAAAAAAAGCCCAAAAACTTTTACTGTAGGAATAGCACTGTTATATAGGAATCTATTCTTAAAATTGGAATACCTGTCCTACAAAATAAAGTAATGATTTAACAGAGTTAGCGATGAGGGCATCAAAAGCATAGCTAAGTTTACTGTAAATCTATGTTAGATCCGCTAAACTGGTGTTTTCCACCAAAAAATTATTTAATTTCAATGTTGTGCTCCACTGACCTTAAGATTGGCATTTTATTTCTGCAAACATTAGATAATACTAGTATTGCAGTCAATGCTATCATTTTTTGTCTGCATATAACATATAGTATAGTATTTACTGTATATTCATATATAATATAAAATATAATTTGCATCAGAATTGTTGAAAAATTCTAATTTCCTTCTAATTTGGTTCTAAACTTGCATTAATTTATTTATCTATTCAGGTCTGAGATCAGTGGCCAAGCCATTAGCCATAGCCAACTACACTCCATTCTCATCTGCGTCCACAACCACTTCATTTTTATCGGCTCTGCCATCTCTACCATCACTTCCAACCAGTTTTATCAATAAATCAATTCCGCGCCAAATATTTCCCTTACTTTACGGTTAAATGAATTAATTTATTCTTAAATTTTCATATTTTTTTGTAAAATTTTTTCACAATTGGAGTACTATTTTTTGCATAGAATTCCCATTTCATGCTATGCTATCATTAATTTTTTATTCACATTTTTTAAAATTTTATTTTTAAAAATACTTTATTTATATTTATTTTTAATCATTAAAAATATTGTTCAAATGTTTGCCTAATATTCGTAATGTATTTCAAAATTATATAATTTTTTTTGTGAAATATTTTTTTTATTTATATATATATTTATCGAAAAATTATTTAAATTTTATTTTGAGCTCAATTACTATATAATATATGAAAATCAATGTAAATCAAGTTTAGCTAATTTGCTTGATTCAAATAAATTTGCTTTTATTGAGTTATAATTTTCTATAATTAATAATTATTTATAACTTTTTTTTCAGTAAAAAATGAAATGAAATTCTTTAAAAAAAGTTTTGACCGAAAAAAATATAAAAACAAGAAAAAGTTCATTTTTCTTTCCTCTGACAATACTCCGGATTAAGTAAATATTTCAAATTCCTGTTATATAAAAAAAAATATTTTTACTGAAAGTCAATGATTTCTAAAGAAAAGAAATAATTTCTTCAAAATATGATTTATTCGAATACTTGACAGAGAAATGATTAAGTCGTCTGAAAAATGAAACAAAAATTTAGGCATTTATATTGAATTGTTTTCAAGCATGTACAAGGGTGAAATAGACATTCGATGAACACTACTGTACTGTATTATGCTGACTATATATCCCATTTATTTATAATTGATCACAGATTAGTTAGATTTAAGAGATTTAGTATTAATATAAACAAGGTCTCTACAAGCAATGCAACCAAGCGTCTTTTTCGATCGTCTCAAAATCAAATTGAGTGTAGATTTTCGAGTATACAAGTATTGGAGCCTTACTATTGATATATGTCTTCCCCTGATCATTCTTTTACATTATACTGTACTTGTTTTGAAAACCATATAATACCTGAGACTGACATTAAATACGTCTAGACTTCATATAATAGGCTTAAATTTGGTTATTATTTAAATTCGGATTTTAATATATAGCGAGTCCTCTCTTTCAATGCAACGATTGTATGGATTAACTGAGAAAACATGTGTTTTGACAAAAACTATTTTAATTATTCAGTAGACTTAAAGCTCCCTGGCATCTTTCTTTTAGCGTAAGTACGTAAGTTAGCTTATACTGTATGCATGGATTATATTATTATTTGTCAAACTCTCTGGTTGTACAGTAGAGGACATTAACTGCAGTTGTGATGGTTTGGCAAAAATAGTTTCAAAGTATTCATTAATCAAATCGATATTTTTAAGTTAATCTTGAAAATAATGAGTCATAAAATAGCCCGTCGTATATTTGATCAGAGATATGACACTGTTATCTATGAATTTATCTAATTTTTATGAGAAATTTCTATAATAAAATGCAAGCTTGTTCAATTGCTCTATTGATAATTCTATAGATTAACTATTTTGTAAAAAATTATTCAATTGAATCTGGGTTAGTACGCCTTATTGTCAAATGTACCTATACTACAATTCGTGAGCATTTAAGTAGAATTAATAAAATAGTGTTGAGTATATCCAACAGAGTTTAGGCTTTGCTTTCTTTATGACCTCATTGAAGGAACTGTAGTACAGATTCTTATTTCATGTCATCGGATGAAGAATTTATTGGTGAACAACAAAAAGTGGAGCAATAAGACTAAAAATAAAACATTTCAACGAATTGGTTGAAAACTACCCAAACATATAAGCATTTATTTGTTGTTGATTTTTGCTGAACCCAAAGCAGAGACATTAAAAGGATGCAGAAGTTTATTGCATTTGCTTTTGAATATTTAGCCATAATTTTGATGTTAATTGTGTAATAAAATTGATTATCTCTTTATTATCTAAATTACAATCAAATACATCAATATATTTGATATTAAATATGTTTTACTATTAATACTAGTTTTTGTCTTTCATTCAAAATTTTTTTAAATACATTAGAATTTATACTAAAGTTATTAATAAATCAAAATTATCAGTCATTTTAATTATAATTAGTTTTGTTGACTGACTTCCAAATGCTTTATCCAATACTTCATAAATAGCTAAAAGACTTAAATACTTGAATTGTTTTTAATGCCAACCCCGAGCAAAGCCACAAAACTCCGGATCCTATTTCACAATAAATGCTTAGATATTAAAAAATATTCTCAAACTCTTTATTCTTATCCAAAAAAATCTATAAAATCAAATTAGATATCAATGTTAGTTAAGTTAGAAATATTTCGATTCATTACTTATTTATACAGTAATACAAATATTTTCAAAGTTATTAAAAACATTTCAGTTTTAATAAATTATTATTATTTTTATAATATAATACTTAAATTCATCCAACATTTATTCAACTCCTGAATAATTTAAGAATAAAAATAAATAGTTATATAAAAATGATATAAACTTTTTGAGGTCACAAACAGTATATGTTCTGTGTATTTGTTGTGCAGTATAAATAAAAATTCAGCCTTGAACTTATGTGAATGCTGTAAATTACATCAATGGCCTTTGAACTGGCGGTCCGACCGCTATCTTAGAGGTCATATCACAGACACTATAGGTACAGAAAATTTCTATATTTATATATATATATATACAGGGTGTTTCAAAATGTAGAACAAGTTCAACTCAATGTAGTAAGGGTGGGATCCCAGACACGACAGAGATGAGTTCATTTAGTCCGCTCAAAATGGCTTATATAAAGTAATTGCCGCTGAATAAAATGTGAAAAATACATATTGTGTGTGAAAAGTAGTTTCATATACAATTTTAGTGAAATTTATGTTAAACTATTTTCTCACAAACTATACATATGACATATGAATTCAATGTGAAATTTGACGGTGAATGCAAAAATTCCAATGATTAAAGGACTGTATATAAACTTTTCCAATTTCTAAGTGTCAAAGTGAGAATTTTCCATAAATCATAAAACTCACCTATTCTAGAGAAATCGATTATACTGGTTATTTTCACTATATAAGAAACAGAAAACATGCAGAAGCTGTAGAGCAAGCAGTGAGAGAATATACTGTCCAAAGTCCACTTCGGCAATAGATCACAATGCTAAGTTGTGGTCCAAAACCTGCTCAAAACCTGCTTGACGGGTTTATTCTCTCGCTGCTCTGACTATATCAGTATTCACTTAGACTTACAAGTGCTTAGTCGTGCTCCATAGCAATGGAAGACAAACGCACGAAGTTTATAACTCAACACCGCGTGGATCTGATCAAGATAGCGTATGGCGATAAGATCAAGCCATGGCATGAAATTGTCGATATCTTTCACCGACGATGCCACCGAAATTGGAAAAGTTTATGTACAGTCTTTTAATCATTGGAATTTTTGCATTCAGCGTCAAATTTCACATTAAATTCATATGTCATATGTATAGTTTGTGAGAAAATAGTTTAACATAAATTTCACTAAAATTGTATTTGAAACTACTTTTCACACATAATATGTATTTTTCACATTTTATTCAGTGACAATTACTTTATATAAGCCATTTTAACCGGACAAAATGAACTCATCTCTGTCGTGTCTGGGATCCCACCCTTACTACATTGAGCTGAACTTGTTCTACCTTTTGAAACACCCTGTACAGATTTGAATTTTGTATCCTTTTGTCCAGAGCTCCAATACTAACATTCCTAACCTCAGGCCAACTGTTTATGATCTCTATTCGTGTTAACCTGACCCGTTAAACATCGAAAAAAGGTTTAATTTAGAGCTCATTTGAATACTCTGTGCCATAAGATATACCACAAAAATATTAATCCAATCCCTATCAGACATATAAACAAAATTTTGTTAAATTCCAGTATTCTATACATTTTTCATACATATAAAGAGTTTTCAACTTTATATGAGTTTTCTTTAAATAAATTCTATGAAATCTTTGAATTACGGACTGAATACGGGATTATTAAATACTTCATAGCATATACCACAAGAAAATTCATCCAAATCCTGATAATACAACAAATCTAACCTTGTCCAATCCGGGCATTTATAAACTCATGATTTAGAATTCGTTATAAACAGTTTTTTGATGTGAAGAACAGTTTTAAACATTTGTTAATATTTTAATAAAAACATTTATTGCGAAAAAATTATTGAAAATTAAAACCTTTTTTAATAACAAACGAAATGACAATAATTTCTGTTTACGTTTAAATATCATATTCAATACTAATCTAATTTTTAAATGGCATTCAATACAAATGTTTACACAATTGTATGCTATGTTTAAACAGTTTGTTATTCGATGTAATAAAACATTTTATCGCTTTTGATATAAGTTTTATAGATAAGCAGATTCTCAATACTGCCAAATTAAAAAACGATACTGATCTATTTTCACATCAATCCTTCTTTCGATTGTAAACATAGTATACTCGAAATCATTGCCGACCAAACAGTGCCAATTAGTTCTGAAATGTTTATCAATTTGTACTCTTATGTAATTGGAAATCATTTTACTGTTGAGTTTATTCTTGTGGACCAAATCTAAGGCATAGTGACAAATACGGATCGCATAAGCCGTGTCTTCCTTTCCCAATCCACAATCTATTAATTGCACTTTTCTATGGTTTCTATCAAACTATTGATAAATATAAAAATTTTTTGTTAATATTTAGTAGGGATGCCATAGGGGGGTATAGACAAAATACCCCCCCCTGAGTTTGAAATTTGGCAAAATACCCCCCTGTGGTTTGAGACTCTGCTAGACACCCCCCTCGACTTTTTGCTCGCAACCTATACCGGAAATGGCGCCAAAGGCGCCATTTTGGTAAAAATGGCCGATTTTTACCAAATTTCGGCTAAATTTAGCTTAAATTCAACTGAATTGAGCTTAATTTAACAGAATTAAGGCTAAATTGTGCTAAATTTAGCTAAATTAAGCCAAAAATGGTCGAAATTCGGTCAGTCGGCCATTTTCGACTTTAAACGCCATTTCGGCGGCCATCTTGTTTTCAAAATACCCCCCTAATACCGCCCCTGAGTTTTGGTCAAAAATCCGCCATTTTACCTCCTCTATACCCCCTGAGTCGGCCGACCTTGGACATCCCTAATATTTAGAATATATATTAAAGGCCTAGTGGGAAACTTACCAAGTTTGGAATTTTGAGTTCGTATCTATTTGTCAAGATAGATATTCAAAAATGATTGAGTTAGCAGTTTGAACCATATTTATACCCCTTTTGGTTCACGAGATATTCAATTTTGAAATTTTGAGTTCAGTGCAAATTCGGTCTAAAAGTCAACTTTGGATACATTCATATGACCCCCGCCCCGCCCTCCAATTCAAAAATTCTGAAGATTTAATGGAAATATAAGATTAATATGAAGATATCTTTAATTCACAAACCATGATGAATTAGAGATTTTCTAAAAATATCACTATTATTGAATGTACAGCCGTAGCATAAAATCCATGCTTCATTTTTTTGATCGAGCCCTCAAACCATACATGATTTTTTTGCAAACAAAATATATATTTTGCAATGCTTTGGGCCAGGAATTAATCACTTAATTTAAAGTAGTTGGCTCCGGTTGTAGTGACCAGGTACAGTTTAAAATCAAATTTTGATGCTCAACTGTACCTGGTACTACAACAGAAGCCAACTACCTTAAATTTCTTAAGTGATTAATTCCTGGCCCAAAGCGCTGCAAAATATATAGTTTGCAAAAAAATCATGTATGGTTTGAGGGCTCGATGAATAGAATGAAGCATCGATTTTATGCTACGGCTGTACATTCAATAATAGTGATATTTTTGGAAAATCTCAATTCATCATGGTTTGTGACTTAAAGATATCTTCATATTAATCTTACTAGGGGACCGGTGGTTGCAGAATCTATTTAATAACCCGTTGACTGTTAACGCGTTATAAGTCTTATAGCCTTCAGTGTATGCGAGCGACTATTGTTGTAATTTTCTAAATTTCAAACTCTTTAAACAATACTTTCGTTGAAATAGTTTCAAAACAATAGTCGAACAAAGTTTGAAAATTTTGAAAATTGCAACAATAGGGGCATGACAGACTGACTGACGGAGCACACGATTCTTTTAAAAGTATAGATATTTCCATTAAGTTTTCAGAATTTTTGGATTGGGGGGCGGGGCGGGGGTCAAATGAATGTATCAAAATTTGACTTTTAGGCCTTTGCACTGAACTCAAAATTGAAAATCTCGTGAACCAAAAGGGGTATAAATATGGTTCAAACTGCTAACTCAATCATTTTTGAATATCGTCAACTAATTTTAGCTACAAACTAAAAGTTCCAAACTTGGCGAGATTCACACTAGGCCTTTTTATAACCCCTTACTTTAGAAATGGTGATTATAAATTCGGTCGGTAACCCCCGACATGGTCGAAATTTGATGAAAAAGTAGAGAAAATGGTCGATATTTGATGAAAAAGTAGAGAAAATGGTCGATATTTGATGAAAAAGTAGAGAAAATGGTCGATATTTGATGAAAAAGT
>JAQIWA010000476.1:0-31057 GCA_034693305.1 Eueremaeus valkanovi
TGATTCGCTAAATAATGGGTACATTCAAAAACCTACGAACATTCTAGAAGACCCTACCAAAATAATTTTCGACATATGGGTATAGATCGGTATGGATTGGCTCTTTTCATCTGTATTGAGAGCTGACTATAAGATGCCTTTAATTTGAAAATCTAGTGAACTTATAAATCTAATATTATATTTACTTTTATTCTGGTCTGTAGTGCAGTCAACAATCCTTTCAGACATAACACTACAGTAACTGCACATTCAATAGGACTCACATAAAACTTATATAATATATATTTCAGAACTCATATTCCCATTTGAGTGCCTTTGAAATGCTTTCCACATCACATCTGGAAAAGACTTTTTAGTTTAAGTATTTTTCAAAGAAAAAAAAGTACTTTAAAGAAATTTAGCGCAAAAAATAAGTTTTGAAATATATATTATTTTATATGAGGTTTATATGAGAAATATATGTCAGGAATATGAGTAAGTCTTCTATATTTTTTGGTCAAGTTTTCTGAAACTATACTCTCTTTCATAACTTTTTACACTTTTATTGATTTATAGGAAAATAATTAAATTATTGACAATATTTATGTGAATGCTATCGATATAATAGCAAATTGAATATCATTTCTCATAATATTATTGAATAAAAATATTTTTCTTTTATGACTTGTGATGAGGAAAAGAGAAATAATGATTGTGTTATTCAGAACTAACTTAATTGACTGAATTCTCAATACACTGAAGGAATTTTCGGTTTAGAAGTGCTGTTCAGTTGAGAAAATCCTTTCATTTTTCTATTTCTTCGATTCAGAAATACTTTTATACAATTCTCTGATCAATAGTACTCTATGTATGGCAACAGAATTTATTTCTATTTTTGTTTTTTAGCCGCGAGTGGACATAACTGTGCATTACATACGAGTGCAACATAAGAATTACAGAATCAGTGCTTCAGAAATGACAAGAATGTAACGATTTAACGATATAATGGGTCCGCCCAGGGATGACCACACAGGGTGAGGATTGGGTCCGCTTATTCGCATGCAAGCCTACACACAACAAATCATAAATTCACTAAAATATAACCGGGCAAAAAACCGGGTTATTTCTACCAAGTCTAAAATTCACAACTAAAATTAGCAAGCTATAAGGGAAAGCCAATAAAGGCAAAACCCATGAACTAAAAGGCAAAACTATTTCCTCCATTGGATTCGAGTAAATATTATTTTATGTCAAAAACTATTTTCTACACACTATTTAAAGAACCTTTATATAAAACAAACTACCTTTCCTATTTAGCAATTTTATTTCTAAGTAAGTAAAGGACAGAGCTTTGAGGCGACACTCAAGCAAAGGGTCAAATATTGGTCATCTCTGGCCAATTGAGAGCTCATTTAATTTCAGATCGCATTCGCACTATTTGGTGGAATCGAATAGAAATAGTTTCTCAAGTCTTGGGATAAAAACGGAGACAAATAGCCCGAAGCGAAACAAACATACATTTGACTAAAAAAGCTTTTCCTGCGAGAGAACGACTATTTCTCGTCTAATCATTAATTTCTTCCACTTTTGCAGTTATGAAAAATTTCAGCCAAAAAATTAATAAAATATTTATTCAAGAGAACTATTTGATGAAGAATTAGATCCAATTCCCACTCATCCGTCTCAACTAATTTTGGAGAGAGAGATGAAATTTTCAATTTAATAATCTATTTGTACACATATTTGTTCGCAATCATCAAAAGGCCTGAGTTTTGCATTCATTTTGCAATAAAGTGTTAATATTGTGAACATAATTATAAATTTGCTCTTTTTTACAAACAGAATGAACAGTCATATAGGGATTGGAATTGAAAAGTAAACTGAATATGGAATGCAAACTATTTGGATGAAAAATGTCATCGCTTATACAACATATACATACATAGTATCTATACATACTGTACAGTACAGTGTAGAGTGCTATGAGTTGAATGACTTTCCACAACAACAGAAAGCATAGCAAACCTATCGTAAATTTGTTCGTCTTTTCTCTCTTTTATTCTTTGTTTTTGTTTTCTTTTTATTCTGTTGTTTATTATTTTGGAGTTCAGATCATTGAGAATAAGGCAAAGATAGTGAAAGCCATATGTAATCAGATTATGTAATGCACTGTACGTACAGTTTGAATAAATCATAGGATTATTAAATATATGCCTAAACTGCAAGAGTAAGTGAACCTAAAATGTCTTAAGACCTGAAAGAGAGAGAGTCATTAAAAATGTTTATAATTAGATTAATTGCTATTACAATCTCTCTGTACTTTTTGCTCTCTAAATGATTGGATGTGATCGCAGTGTACAGAAGCTCTGGTTCAAACTGAAAAGCAATTTCAAAGTAATTTAATACTTTAATGTCGTCTCTCTCTAAAAGTCAATTGTTTTAACTTTACTAATACTCTAATTTCGAAACAGAAAATTCTCAGTTAAAAAGTATAGTAGACTAGAGTAGAGTAGAGTAGTGTAGTGTAGAGTAGAGTGTAGTTAATAGAGTATACTATAAGTATAGTAAAGTAAAAGTAAGAAAATCTCTCAGCATTTCTGGATTACAAAATTGAAAGTTACAAAAGCAATAGCAAAGTGTGTGTGTGTTTGATGTCAGAGATAGAGTAGACTAGAAGTGCAATACAGAGTATTGTGTAGTCTAGTGTAGAGTCAGTGGTATTTGTGTGCGAATAGACTATAGTTTAGTAAATTTTCTGCACAACAATCAGCTCTGCCAACCATTTTATTGATTATCATACTATCCTTTGCTCTCTCTCTCTCTCTCTCTCTCTCTCTCTCTCTCTCTCTCTCTCTCTCTCCTGATTTTTTTATTTGTTCTTTTCAATTGAGCTCTCCATCATTTTTAGTGACTAAAAGTAATATGAGATCAAAGAATTGTGTAAAGAGTTTCAAGAATTTTGAATACTTTTTAAATAGTGATAATTTCATACATTTTTTCGACTGAAATTATGTGTTAAATGAAGTTATTTACTAAATGTGTTTCAAATTTTTTACATTTCATATTTTTTGCTGTAATTAATATTCATGCAAGTACAGTATCATTCATAATAGATTTCAGGCTCATTTACGTTCAGTTTAACTTTTGTTCTCTAAAGACGTTTAATTAATTATTAAGTGTATAATAGATTAAAAATATTTAATAAATACTAACAATCATATTGACGTCAAAAATAAACGAAAACTATTTTCCTCCGAAAAAAACATAGTTTTGTTGTGATTGTCAGTAAATAATGAAAGAAAGTATAAATTAGTGCTAACAATGACTGACAGAGTTGTCCGCAACAAATGCTGTGAGACGTCAAGTCGAGAGCCGAACAACAAAAAAATCTATTCATTGAATAAATCTGTTATCAACACAAAAGACTAGAGAAGAGAAAAACCTTAATTAATATATTCATCACTGATATACTGCAAACGCCTATAAATTAGTCAGACTTTCCGTAAAACTACGAAAAACTTCTTTTATTTATTAAAATCTTTTATGCATTCATTCAATAGAGCGGAGAATAAAGTTATAAATCTTTGATTTCCGCTTCTTATAGTTAGGGTCAGCCCTCTTAATGCCAGTGCTCATACTGTACTTCACTGTACACTGATATTGATAATAACAGGTAGAATTATTATAGCAGATTGTTTCCTATTTTATTCATGCCTGATCATTTTCATTATTAATCTCTTCTGTTTATGTCATCAAAGATTCTGTTCGTTTTCAGCTATAATTAAGAATTGGAGATAAATAAGACCCTGATAATTGAACAGCTTAACCATTAATCATCAGCTGATTGTGTCATTTGATTCAATAAGAAAAATAAAAGTTTTGCTTATATTTAAGCAAATCTGAGGACAATTTCAATCTTTGTTTTACTTCAAGCAAAACAATTGCTTTGATATATATTTTTTTGAAATTTATTGCACAACTGATTATTTGAGCCCTAAAAGCAAACATATTTTTTCTCGCTCTCTCTCCCTCTCCTCCGATGCTATCTCTCAGTGAATGTATGGAAGCATAAAATCAAAGAATAATATATTTTATTCTCAGTTCAGTTGTTCTTCTTTTTACAATTTTCTTTCGATTAAATTTTGATCACAATATTATACTTTTGTATTATATAATGCTTTTCCTTCTCTTTCAAATAATATTTTTTTTTTCAAACAATCTCTCTCTCTCTCTCTCTCTCTCTCTCTCTCTCTCTCTCTCTCTCTCTCCCTCCCTCTCTCCATCCCTATCTCCCTCTCATTCTTAATCTAAAAAAGCTCTAAATATGTTATGTTTAGAAAATTTGAAATTTAAACTCAAAAAAAATTATTTTTAAAAATATTTATTTAGGATTTTATACATATTTTGTTTGTTTTTTATAGCAAAGCAACAAAAGTTGAAATTAATGTGAAGTGAAGTCAGAATATGTTTAAAACGAGATCTTTGTCTGCTATGCCATAGAGAGAGGGATAGAGACGAAGACAGAGAAGTGATATTTCAAAAGACATTGGATTTTAAAATAATATAATGGGTTTTGATGTCAACGAATGAAATCATATTTTATTTTGTTCTTTCATTCGAACCGAGAATTTGGTTCAGATTTAATGCAAATTCTTTTCTATACAGAAATACACGTATTTTATATAAATTTTAAACTATTTTACACTCGTTTGAAAAAATAGTATTCCTTTCAGGGCTTGTGTTAAAAGTTGGATAAAAATACGATTAGATTTGAATTTCATATCTTTCAAAAAATTAATATCTTTTTTGTCTTAGGGTTTAATAGTGTGACTCTTGTGGTGATATCAAGCCGTGAAAAGTAGAGCCAAAATGCATGAAAACAAAAGCCTTGCGTTTGCGGTCCAGACGTGTCTTTGATGCCAGTAATACACCAAAAGTACAGAAAAGTAGTCATACTATTGAAGAGTATTTTTCATTTCATATTAGAAAATATGAGTTAAAATCAGAGATACGGAACGAAGTCAACTAAATATCAAAAACCTTACACAGAATTATGAAAATACCTCGATATCTATCGACTCGAATAGAGATTCAGAAAGAAATTTTATTTTTGGAATTTTGTAGAAAATTCAATCAATCATTCAGATAACAGGGTTTTGAATGGCTTTCTATTTTACCCCCTGAGCTTTTGCTGATATTCGGCATCTCTGCTAAAAAGTTGATTTCACTCTTTGGCTGCATTTCCGCGGTTTCAGAGAATTAATGCGATCCACAGTTTCAGCTCATATATGATTGAAAGCGTAAAAAATGGTCGAAAGAGAGAGAAAATTGTAATTCTGTTCACTATTTCTTTCTTTTTTGAGGCTATCGTGATCTTAGCTCAAACTTAATACCCGGGCTTATGATTCGGTGTTTAAAATGAAAAAACAGTTAATATACCCAATATTTTATGTAATTTACTTTCAAAATATATTTCTAAGGCTTAAAAACAAATTCTTCTTATTCTGTAATTTCATTTATCAAACTTAACTATAATTGTATTTTTCATTTATTTCTCTATAAATCTAAACTTAAAAAATATTCTGAATAATCGATTAATTAGTTTTGTCTGAAATGATATCATTTATGAAATATCTTATATTTCAAACTGTTGCCGGATATGATTGAAAAAAATTAGAAATTATAATATTTATGACACGTTAACTAAAATGATAAATAAGTAGAATTTTTTATATAATTTTATTTGATGTAAAACAGAATTATATTTTCATATTTATATATTCTGTACAATAGACGACAGAAATATTAGTAAAGCATTAATTTATTTATGAATATATTTACAGACGTACAGGTAGTCAGTATGATATGATAGCTCCTAAAAACCCTAATGCAATAAAAAACTTAAATAATATATAGAAAGCATAGAAAGCGGCAAAAAACTAATTTAGTGAAGAGTAAAGTTAGGAAGAGCTCATAAATGTTGTATTTCATACATTTCGCATACAGTGCTGTAATCATCATAAATGTCCGTTCGCTACAAACTATCCGAAACGACTGAATGTGAATAAAGCAGAATATTTACAGAATTATATGTAAAAATATTTTGTATATACTGTACACTCATTTCTATTTAGAAGAATATAATTTCGATCAATATTTTAGAGCAAAGGCTCACAATTCCTGTTTTTTGAAATATATTAGCACTTATTTAGAGAAGAAGCTTGATGAATTCTTTGCATATGAATACATTTTACATTTATATAAGTTTTCTATTGAACTGAAAGCTCGGATACCATTAGAGAGAATAAAATAAATCATTTTATATGAAAACTCGGTTTCTTTACTAATTGGAAGTGAAGATAAATGGCTGAAAAGATGCAACAAAAACAAGATTGAACCTATTGGTTGAGCATCCAAGTCTTGAATGCAGGGGAGCCTAACCCAAATTTGCTCAAGTATTGGCGTTTTACCCAAACATATAGCCAATAGAATGAGACAAAAGTGCAAAAATAGTCACATATTTTGTTTATTCACTCCATTGTGTCTCCAGTTTTACAGTTTTTTATTTTGGTTTTATTTATGTCTTATTTGGAGGCAATTGACTGCCAGGAGTTATTCGATTGCGAAGAATAGAGATCTTCTATTTTTTGTATCGTTAATGTATTTTTTAAATCACTATTTTTTATATCCAATGATGAAAAGCAAGACTTGGAATAGTAGTCGAGTTTTAGGCGAAAATAGATTAAAAATCAAAAATATATAGAAATTGTTTGTCCAGAATATAATGTGTAGATATTTATATGTATTATGTATTGTGTTCTCTCGGGGTCTGTCTGTTGGTTCAGACGACGACACCTAAACTTTTATGATTTTTTCTGATGAATCGAATATTTTTTTTCTCTTTTTTCAATTGAATTCAAGTAAAGAAAAGAAAAGTCAGTCGTCTTATAGTGTTTGGCCAAAAGTGCAATCGCTATAAGTTTTTATGTCGATTGTCGTCAGCTATACTCAAATCTTGAATCATTGTCATTATGTGAAGCGTGAGAAATATTTTCTATACTACTTAAGCCACTGTCCCTCAAATCCAGTAGTAATTCCGTTCTCTCTCTATTAAACTTATATTTTATTTCATTTACATTTGTCTCTCAATTCTGAATAGAAATGCAAACAAATTGAATAGAGATTTAATAAATCAATTGTTTGAACACTATTCTGATCGACAATTTTGTTTCGAGAATATGAATGATTAGTTGGTTTCAGAATTCTGTGAATTAATTCTTCAAAATTGTGAAAGAGATTGAGTGCTGACTATTAATATAGTAGTGAGTTATGGCTCGAATCCAATATATGGTATGTTTTTCATAGAAGACTAAACCAAATGCAAATCAATGGGCAGTTCATAGGAAGGGAAATATGTTTCTCTCGGGTGCTCTTTGTATAGCACAAGAATGTGGGGAAGTTTTGAGACATAAAAAGGTCTAAAAAGCATTGACACAAAAGATCGCTTTAAATGCATTCCAAAGAATATATTAAAAGCAAAAAATGATTTAAAATATATTCAAATATTTATAATATATTTAATATTAATTCACTTACAGTTGAGATCAACACTGACTGCCGAAGATGTAGGCATTGATATGTTATTGTTGGAGGCCTGACATGTGAACACTGCCATCAGGTCATGGCGTTGTAGTGACTGTATTTCAAGTTCATTTCGTATGGATGTGCCACTATTGCCCATCTCGTAGCTGTCGTCCAGTAGTACAGATTCGCGCCACCAGGTCAGGGTTGGCGTAGGCTTTCCACCCTCTACTTCGCAGACCAGGACCAGTCGGTCGCCTTCATTGTAAGGTCCGATAAGGGATGGCTGAGGCTCTCCATTGCCGTCCATTATGACTGGTTTGTCGGGTGGAACTGATAGTGAAGACAAAAGTATATTATATTTTGTTTGTTTGGCAATAAAAAAGTGGTAATAAAGTTAAATCGACCGTTCCTACATCCAAATGACAGGACAGGGATTTCTAACAAAACAGTTCGTCTTTTTATCACATGAAACCACTTTCGCCAAAATTTTCGTTTTTCCTCTTTTTCCTACTTTTCCTCTTTTATATATTTTTTCTGTTTTTAAGATTAAACTTATTTTTTTCTTCTGTTTGTTTCTATTTTGTCTCTATTTATATACATTTATATCGAATTAACATTAAAGATAAGAATAAGACACTTATTCTTATAAATTAGTTTTTTGTGTTTTTTTTTATCTAAAACTCTTAAAAAACTAATAGTTTCTCATTAACTGAATATAAACTTTTAAAAAACCGTTTTTAATGATTAAACGAATTAATGGTATAAATAAATAAAAATTTATTATCGAAAACATATAAATCTTCTACTTTTTCGGCGATATTTCACTTTTAAGTATTTTCTTATTTCTATTTACTTTTCTATCGATTTTTACAATAGTTTTTTTTACCTCAAATCCGCTGAAAATAATAGCAAAAAAATAACTAAATATTTAAGACAAGAAATTCTTCTGAACTTTCGTTGAACTCGAGAGCAATTTTCATAATTTCTTTTATAGATAACCGACAGTTAAAGTAATACAAAAATAAATGTAAAAATATTTTTTCCGCTGATTTCTGGAATAAAATCGATTGAAAGGAAAAAAATATTTCAAATATTTTCAATTCAATTATGTTTTGTCTCTTTTTATTTACTTTATTTCGTTTGAATAATTTAGAGACGTCTGGGAAGAGAAAGAAAACCAATTTTGTCTCTTATCTCGATTTTGTCCTCAACTAAGAGGTAGTATAGATATGAATGTGAAATGTTATATAAGTCTTGTTATATAATAAGTGATTGCTATTAATAAAACAAAAGGGAAATGATTTGAAGTATTTTTTTTTTTGTTGTCGGAGAGAATGAAGTGTCAAAGAGTGTCAGAGCGTAACAAATATCTGAAGTCAGGCCTAATCTATGCCTACATTACAGATACTGTGCACTCATATTGTGCTTTGGGTTCAAACAAAATATTGTATATATTTTTAATCATAGACTTACTGATAATTTCTAGGAAGATAACTGAGTTTCTGGATCGTGCTTTCCTGAAGTCGACTCTACATCGATATTCACCGGCATCTTCTGTTGACAGCACTTCCAGCATCAAATGTGCCGGCCTTTGGATGGTATTCATATAAGATCTTGAAATTAGATTATCTTCCGACGCGTGTCGCGCCTGATCTAAGTTGCCTTTGCGGGCGTCCAAACTGTCAGCATCGGTAAGGGAAAGGGAGAGACAAACAAAACGATAATCATTGCGCGAAAATCAAAATAAATTGTCAAAAAAGTCATTCACTTTCATTCAGACATAAATTGATTAAACAGAGTATAAGTGAAGCATAAAAATTAGTGCCAATACGAGTAAGAAAACACATTAATATATAAAAGTAGAGTAAAGGCAAAAAAAAATTAGCTCTAAATAAGCTCTAACTGTAAGTACTATAAGAGGATATATATTATGGTAATTACTTGTGAGCCTCACATCTCTGTGCGCATTTTGCCGTAAGAATTAACCTTTCTTCTTATTTTGCACAAATAGCTAAGAGAATGCATATCTGTTTAATCAATTCACGTATGTCTTACATGAGTTATATATAAAAAGATTAAAATAATATTTTTGACTGCATTTTGATCAATCATTTAATTAGTACTCATTTTGAATGTTAGAACAGAAAACATAATTTCTATGATTAGAATTCATAGGACCTGAGGCGTCCGTCTGGGGGTCAAAGGGTGTATATTTGCTGCTATATCTTAAAATGTCTGGAAAATAGTCTATTCTGGGTCTAAATTTGTTAATATTCATCGGAGTATTCTTCAGAATCTGATGGGATATACAGTATTGTCAAGTTCAAACCAGGTATTATTTTAACGCGGTGTCATTATCCCGATCATTTATCTATTGTAATGATATCCAACTATCAGTAGAAACTACAGTAAATGATGTTTTGTTAGGAATTTCTCATTTTATTCATTCTTTCCAATACATGAGTTCAATGAACAGATATTTTCCCAAAAGGATTAATAGTTGTTATAATAATTTTCGTATAAATTAATTCAAATTATATACATATAATGTGCTACACATTGAAAGCAATTACGGAACAAAAATTATAGACTCCGTAATTTAAATTCCTCAATGATTGGACTTATTTTAAAATTATGTTATATTCGCTAAATTTCGTTATACAGTGAATATGTGTTTTGTTTTCCAGTAATAACTCTATTATTTTTCGGTCAATATTTAAGCAATTAGTGACAGAATAATGATTTGTATCCATAATTACAATTCGTATAGTGGTATGAATACCAGTATTAAGGATAGATCACTACATCAAAGGGTAGATATCGAGAGCATGAAAAAACCTTAACGATCATGTAGTCTGACTACAGGTATATATTGCATAATGGGCTCAATTTTTGTCGTTTAATTGCTGAATACGATTACATAAACTCATTAATATTCAGTGACGATGACTGATAAGAGAAGGGGTTTTATTGGCTTTCAGTCAAAAACAAAATCACAATAAAATTATGGCAAAAAATAACATCAATTTTATAGCGATTATAGAGAAATAAAATTGAATTTATTTATAATTAGAAATTCGTGTAACGATTGCATAGAAATCAGTCGTTAAATACAACCGGAAAACGAACTTAACTTTGAAAATAGAGTACACTTTTAATGTGTTTTTCATAATTCAATTATTTTTGCTCTAATTTTGTTTTATATTAAATATTAATGAAATGCATATTATATTACTAATAATATTATGGTAACCGACCTGTATATAGGTGTCGTAGATTCATCTTTGTACCAGAGTATTAACGATACGGCATCGTCATTTGTTGGCGGGGTTATATTACAGGGCAAGGCCACTTTGCCACCGGTCACGCCTAATACAGTGATCGTATATTCTGTAACTTAAAAAAAGAAGAAAATTATTTAATGAGACAATGCTTTTCTGAATGCAATCTATTATTCTGTCTTAAAATAGTTGTCTTTCCTCTCAATTCATTCATATATTTGGCAAAAGTCGTAAATGTTTTTAAAAAGAGTACAAAACAGTACTCGACTCGACTCTCGCCTCAATTTACTTATTTATGTTCCGTTTCTGTGCAACACAAGTAAATTAGGAGAAAGTAAGTGAAGCAGAGATAACACAAAAAGATTGTAACTAACGGTGCAGTTCTGACTGATGGGGAAGAATAAAGATGTGAAATAAGTTTTAAGAATAAATGAATAGTTATTTTTGGCGAAGATATACAGAATTGCCTTCATCGGCAAAACGTTCTCAAACTTTAAATTAATGCAGTCTGGGCTCAATTATTGCATTTTCTTTTCTCTCTTATCTTTTATATTTGAGAAATATTTTTTAAACTCAATTACTTATCGAATCAATAGTTTCATAATTAAGATAACAAAATGTATTCAAGGAATTCAGACATAAATATCAATATTTGTTATCTGAAAAAAAGTATAAATTGGTTATAAAATTGCTATAATTAGAGTTATTTCATGAAAGAGATGCTTATTTTTGGAACTATTTAAAATTGAATCAGGTATGTTTGCTGGCCTTCTTTACTCTTTCTTTAAGCAGTAATTCTGAATTAAATTATTTCTTTTTAAATCAATTTCTATAATAAGATAAAAAATGATTTTATGACTTCACGAATATTGATAACGAATTGAACAGTAATTTCTCAATTGATATGTCAGGAATGGGTAGAAAATGGTCTTGGTAATTATGATTAATCATGAATTAATCTTATAAAAAGAAAGATTTCAACATTGGATTCATTTTATTTTCCCTTAAATTATTGATTTATTGATGAATATATCGATTTGTGTTTTATGGACTGAAACATTCATTTTAAAGTTTCAGCGAAAAAAAAACTTTCGAAACGATTTGTATGGAATACCCAATAATTTACAGCAATTTTTAGTTTTTTTTTGAGAAATTCCTTATAATTTATCATTTATACAATTTTTTATAGATTGAATGCAAACTCAAATTTCTAAAAATAAATTTTCAATGAAAATAATCTTTTATTATGAATAAGAATATTCTGATTCGAGTAAAAATGTCTGAAATTCTTTATAGAGTTCAAAAACAAACTTTGAAATTGTTTTCACACGAATATTCACTCAAATAAAGTAAATACTTATTCAAATGAAAGACTTCTGTTGTTTGAAAGGCTTTATTCAATGGGAAGCATATTTTTACACTAAAAAGAAAAATCTATTTAAATATTTGCCCAGAAATCGCAGATTCATGCCAGTTTCAAGTTGAACTAGGCCAATTATAATAAATCATTAGAAGAATCTGCTAAAAGCATAGATTTTTAAATTTAAGTCTAATCTGAAAAGTAATGAAAATAGTGTTGAAAACTATTGTATATTTGTTTTGATGAATAGGTATCGCATAAGAGATATAAACAAATATTAATGCTTTAGTTGACAACAACATAGAGAAGAGAGCAATACATAGAGAATATGATGTATCGGTTAATAATAAAAAGACATTTTTAGGAGAAATAATAAATTTTGGAAAATAAAAAGAAGTTAAGATTATGTTAAGTCTTATACGAAATAGTATATGAAATGAACATTATATGAGAGAACAAGTGTTTTAACAGCGATAAGAGCAATGAAATAAACAACTGAACAGTAAGACCACCAATACTGCTGGTGCAATACTACTGGTGCTCTTCTAATTTTTATATTTAGCCTTTTTTATATATCAAAAAATCCTTTATTATTATTATGTCAGTTATCAAAAGCACATTATATTGTCGTACGTCTAGTATGTCATACAATAAAAGATTAAACTTTTTTTTACAAATCGATAAAATTGTTTCTCTTTTTTTGTTATTCAATAAAGAAAATCGTTTTTCTGAAAATTGTTTTATTTGGAGACAAAATATTTTTTGTGGCAATTCATTGAATATTTTTAAATAAAAAATCAATTTTCTATTTTCTATACTATAAATAAATAAATAAGACTTCAATTACATATACAGTAGTTGTGATGTTTTTTGGCTATAAATTTGGTTTTTTTCAGAACAATAAATATGTTTTATGCAAAAGCAAAGAAAAACAAGTTTTTTATCAAATTTATACGAAAAGGGTTTTTGCTTTGTATATACAAATTGCATATAAATAATGACTGTTATAAATAAGGAATTTCAAAGCTATTGTATGCATTGATAACCTGGTCATAAATAAAGAAGAGTTAATTTTCTGCATAGTATAAAATGAGGCGCTTTCTGTGAAATTGAATTTTAAATTAATTTCTGTCTAAACAAATAGTTACCAGAATTTTGTATTTAAGTAAATATAAAATTTTTTGTAAAGAATATAATAAATTAATTTAATTATAAGACCTGTTCTGCAACTGAAACACCAGACAAAGTTTTAAATCACTTTCCATACAATTATTTTATGTTTGTTAAACAGATAAGACTAAAATCATTAGTTTAATATACAGTTCATTTTTAATATCCAAACAAATAATATAATTAAAAGTTTGCAAAAATTCATATTTTTAACCAAATAGTAGACGACTTGGAAAAAATGTTTTTAATAGAACTTGAGCTCAAATTATAATATTTAAACTAATAGTTATTAGAAGCAAAAGGTGATCTAGCTTCTTAAGCTCAGGTCAACCTCCATTTTTAAGGAAAGGGTTCAAAAATATGTGGAATTGAATAACAATTTTCGTGAAAAATCAGAAGAGTATAGTCGAAGATATTGTGCACAAAGTTGTGGTTATTGACCAAAAAATGCTCTAATGTTTAGTGCATTTGTGCAGAGATTATCATCCAATTAGTTAGTCAAACAATACGAGCACATATTTAGATAATAACGCTGTACTGTTCTGTACTGTAAATAAAATAATGTATCGCATCGTATGTTCGCATCTCATCATCTGTTCTGAGTCAAACTGAATGCTTTTCCAAAACTCCATGTTCTCTGAAATTTAGGATTTTGTTCACTCTTTAGACGTCGGAAAAGGAATAAGAAGTGCAAGAAATTTATGGATCGACACAAAAGTGTGAATGAAATGAATGAGAGGCAAAAGGATGAGAGCTATGCCTATGTGTGAGAGAGTGAACAGAGATGAGGAGAGGGAGAGAGAGATGAGATAGTGAAGCGTCACATCTGCTTTCAATAACTTGAAATGTTATATCAGTGCAAAGCATATTGTAATAAAAGGCGGCTTTTCTTATATCTGTTTGTGTTAAGTAGAGGAATAACAAGTCAGAAGTGTTGTTCCCAAATATATACAGTCAGACTGTGTTGCGTACAGTCAGTCCTGGCTAATATTTCAGTGCTGGCCTCTAAGCAAACATCAATAGTTAAATTTCTGGCCAAACAACACATGACTCTTACAGACCAGTGATTACATTATTATTAATAAATTCTATACAAATCTAGTCATAATTGTGTCTATACTTTCTTCTTGTGTTACAATTAATGAGAATCAATACAAAATTGAGTTAAATAGGACAGAGAGAAGACCAAGAGCTACAGCGAAACCACACACAGAACTACATCCTTAACAGTCATAAACAAAAAAGTCATTTCTCTCTCTAATTATGTCTTTTTAAATACGTTCACGACTTGTGTAAGCATTTGTCTAAATATTTAGACACAATTTTCTTCTCACTCTCTCTTCACTCCCGACTCTAACACCAGTGACTAAAAGAAACATTTATTCAGAGCCTCTGGTTTTCAATAAATGTCAATACATTTGTTGAGTGTATAAATGGAAATGACTCTAACGATAGAGGAGAATGACTGCAATTTTTAACACATGTACTGCACATAACCATTCAGTTTATTGCATATGTTATTTCAATTTCCGTTATTCTGAACTAACTTTTCCTTTTGTTAATTGAGTTGAATGTCATTATTTGTCTGTTTTGAGTAATTATTTTGATTTCGATTCAATCGCACGAATCGGTAGCGAAAAGAAGAGAAGAAACAGATTTTTGTTTCTAAAGGAAAGGAAGTCATAAAAATGTATTATTCGTATTGAATGTAAAAATCATAGAATATATTGCTGAGGATTGGATCGATAGTCCAATAGTCGAATGCAATCACATTTTCCTATTCGTTCAAATGATGAGATGATAAACACAAACGGATAAAGAAATCTATCGATGAATGGTTCGGATCCTAATAACAGATATTAAGTATCATTAATTAGTTTGACTGATGACTGACTGGTAAACATAATAGTGCTCTCAACAAATCAAAGCCTAAACTCCTAACAAATTGCAATACATTTGTGTGGCTATAAGTGGTATTAATAAAACACCAGTTCTTCAGCCGTAGACTCACTTATACTGCAGAACACAATCGTAGATATGATAAGAGAGCAAAAAACTTATGCAAATAAATGTAATTCACATCAAATAAGTTGTTTTTGTCTCATATTTTTGTCAGACATTGACTCTATGTTGAACTCAGACACGACTCGATGCAAACAATTCTACATCTATTCTGTGTCCGAACAGTACGAATGCAATTAACCCTAATGTTTAGGCTGTCAACTAATCTAATAGAGTTCGTGCCCTATCGCACAAGCATTTGATTATTGACGCACTCAATGAATAAAATAGTATTACAAAAGTGTTACCAAAAGTGTTACAAAAGCGTTGAAAAGAAAGGGAAAATCAAAGAATGAAAGCACTGTTAGAGGGAATAACTCTTCCAGAAAGAGATAAACTCCTAAACATCTAAACAACTAAACTAAACATGCTCACTTCCAAGCTTATACCGTATACAGGAATGATCCGAGTGAGTCAACATGCTCATTTCGGTACTTCAACGCTCAACTCCTAATTTACTTGACTTCACTTCACTTCTCAATCTCTTTAAAGTTTTTTTCGTGGTTTTGGGTGTTGTCTCACAAAACACACCAAACCTTTCAAATAGTGTTTGAAAGACAAATGCAGTTAAAGTTTTCAACTCATCAACAGATAAAACATAGCAAACATACCAAAAGAGCTTTTCCTTGTTTTCAGATTATTTGTGAGAAGAGGTATAAAATAAATATAAATTTGATATACAGTTAATAATTAGATAAAAATATATAAAATCATAAAATTTTTTATTTAAATTCATTAAATTTTTTTTAGTGACAGCTCAGAGAAAAATTAAGTGAAAAAATTTATAAACTATCGAAAAATGGGATAGAAATGGAGTGAATGCTTATAAAAAAGAGTGAGATTTTTGGCACTAAACTAAAAACTGAAATAATTTTTTTAAATTTATATTTTGTGAACTTTGCGTGAGATCTAAGGAACGAATTTTTTCTCATCTTTTTTTTGAATATTAATATATAGACAGAAAAAGTATGGCTGAGAAGAGACTCATATTTTATGAGATATTGTGACTAATTTACATATTTTTAATAACACATATTGTCATTGATGCCAACACTTATCTTCGCATCACTTTTTCATTTTCTTCTTTAGTCTTATTTTCTTCTATGCTTTTAACTGAACTCAACTGAAAATAACATTTAATTTTTTCTTCTCTTAATTTTATACGTATTATAAATAAGAGTACTTTTAAAGACTATTTTATATTTTATTTTTCATTTAAGAGCACAGAATTGTATACAGTATTTCAAATTTGATTGGACTCATAAAACGTAAGGAAAAAGAGGAATAAGACTAAGAAATTATAATTTATATATATTTTTCACTTTTTCTATTCATTCAAAACTAAACTAATTGAGGAATAATTTTTTTATGTGTGCCTAAAGAATAGTAAAATTTTACTAATGTATGCGAATGAGAGGAATTGGATGCGAATATATAATTTGTGAATCAACTGTCTTATTATAATTATTGCGAATACTGTACTACTAATGAACTGTTGTATTATTAAATTTATTGCCGAATTGTATTTAACATAAAAAGTTCGTTTAAAACAGTTTAGCAGAAGATTTAAGACAGATATTAGAGGGAGTCTACCATTTAGTGGCATCCGATTCCTTTGCCCTTAGTTAAGGGGAAAAGGAGAATATTAAGCAGATTAAACACTATCCGTATTCATGTTTACAAACTATTCATATAATAAATATAATGAATGTTTATGTCCTCCATATCTCGTCGATACCATTCAGGCCTACAATCTCTTCCAAACTTTACGTTTTAATCGCTTCACAAATCTTTCCGACACTTACTGTAGAATAAGAGCTAAATTTATGAACAAAAAAAATTGAAAGTCTTATCGTCTAACTAGTGGTGAAATCTGTGCTAAATTACATTTTTAAAGATATCCGACGTTTTTATAAATGATTTTCATAATTATTACTTTGAAAGCATTGAATCAGTTTATCGCACCTTTTCTACACTGAAAAAACTTGAAATTGTTTAGAAAGTTCAATAGCAGGCAATTTATGCTAATTATTGCCAAATAATTCATACGAATCGTGAAATAATAGCCTAAGAAGTGATTGAATAGAATATAATAATAAATTCAAAAAATAGAGATTTTAGTGAATTTTGTTTTTGTTATCTTTTGTTATATGAATTTTGATTTTGTTTCTGCTTTTTGGCTCAAATAGATTAGAGATTAGGAAGTGCTTTTTTTGAAACAAAGTTAATCATTAGGTTTGGATAAATATTCTGTCTTTATATGTGTTTAGAAAAGATATAAAAGAGTTTATTCAGTGTTGCGTTAAATCCTATCTACGGTTAGGTCAGCATTGGATTCAACTGAATGTAAATATCATTGAAAAAAATAGTATTGAGTGGGCTTTGAATGATTTGTTTGAAAATCTTATTTAAATTAGCGAATCATTCGCTTATCGTATCATTCATTGGCGCAACAAAAATATCGATGTCTTATATGACTTATAAGAAACAAGTTTTGTATATATTATTATATTTGAGCTGAGAATGTATGTGATCTTAATCGTGAATTTCAGCTGAATTGTCAATTTGTCAATAAAAACCAAATGCCTGAGTCATGGATTCAAGTCTTACGACTATTCATCTCTTTATATAACTTTTCAAAAGTTTTTTAAGTTATGAATAAAAATGAATTTATGTTATGTCTGGCGAAGCGAATAACACACGAATAAGTGGATACATAAGACGGATAATGTCATACAATTCTCATTTTATATTTCTCTTAATTTACAGCATTTACTCAATAATAGTCAATCAATATTTGATTTATGCCATGAATGTCGAAGTGTTAAATCGATATAAAAATTTTATTATAGATGCCCAGGGTGCTCAAGGCAGACCAGAAATCAAATAGTGAAGGGCCTCAATAATTCGTAATTTAGTTACAATCTTGAGCCTTCTGGGGGTATCCCAGAACAAATACAACAGAACATAACAGTAGTATTCAATTCTTTACCACCCCTTTAGCTAAAACTCAATTCAACTATCAATACATAATTTTATTAAAAATATTTTAAATATTTCCTAATTATTTACATTCATTGAGTCTATAAACTAATAAATATTTTTAATATTATTTAACTTTTAGGTCACGTATTGACAAATGTATTAAAAGTCATGTTTTCATCTCATTTACATTTAGACATAAATATGTTTAAAAATTTATAGTTTAATAATAATTATAAAATCAATAAAATATGTTTATATTATATTTGTCACTATTTTCATAATTTTAATTCAAAAATAAATTCTAATGTTGTCTTTGGAATTTATATGATTATATCCTTGATATTTTTTTGTAGCGATTATCAAAACGAGTTGTTATTCCTAACACTTAATTGTGATAAATAGCGAATAAAATTTTAATTTATTACTAATCATTGCCAATAAAATCATTGAATTATTCAAAAAATAAATAAATATAAATAAATAAACTTTAATAAAAACATATTTTTATATACACTGTCAGCTCCGATATAATGCACAATAAATTATGCTTTCTTCGAATTTTCCGCTTCTTTATAAAGAGCTTTCACTGTATGTCTGAATTATTTAATCGTAAATAATAGCGAAAATTATTGAGTTACCAACCTCCCTTTTAGGGAGTAGACTGCCGGACCTCTGAATTACAAGCAGCGCAATAATTTTAAACCTCCTGTAATACCCCCTTGCAATAAATCAAACCAGGATGAATTACTCACTCAAGCGGATCAAATCCATTGTGTCTGCAAAATGTGATGATTGAAATTATGAGATGTTTTATATGTTTTTATTGAATAAAATTTAAATTAATATAAAATTAAATAAAAAAGCTTTCAAATCCTTTTGATTGATAATAAATAATAACATATTTTGAATGTTATATAAATGGGATAATAATCGGCTTCAAAGTGTGAATTAGTATAAACTCGAAAAAAACATCAAAAAAAACATAAAATAAGAATTATTAGCACAAAAAAAGTAATAATAAATAAAAAAATGCTTATAAACACAAGCGTTGAGTACTTTTACAATGAGAATACACAACATATATGTGAAGATACTTTTGAATAGAATATTATAAAAGCAAAAGTAAAGCTATAATTCATATAGCAATCATATGGAGGGGAGAAAGAAAAGGTGCGACAAAGCAGTGTTGAAATCATGTATTTAGTATTGCTTTGTTTTCCTGTGTCCGCAATCAGTTTTGTCTGCTTTGTATTGCATTACCGAAAAAAATATATATAATTTTGATTTCTCTTGACTTAAGTAAATATTAAACAATCATTGAATGGCAACCGCTTTGTCAGAACTCACGTATAAAATGAGACCAACAATGGGTATGAATGAGAAGCACTCGAAGAGCCACTCGTTTGGATAAAAGTGTGTGTGTTTTCAGATACGTTTCAAGAGATTCCTTACTTATATTCCTCACTCCTATTCCTTATTCAGTATATATTTCTTTGTATTATTTGACAACAATTTCATATTGAATATAAGGGCTCTAAAAATCTAAACTCTATTTATGATTGCAGTCAACTCTAAACGTATGTAAAGAGTATTATATTTTATATACAATATTAATAACTTATTTGAATTATATATTCAATATATAAAATGAATTATTTTGTCGAGAATTTATTTGAGAATAGGTTTTAGCGGTACATATATTTGATGGATGGCAAGAATTGGGTCATTTTTGTAAATTAAAATATGCTTTACGTTATATAATATTAATATTCTGTTATTATTATTATTTTATTTTCATTTGTGGCAAACAATAAATAATGAATTTCTATATTGGATTGGGTTCTGGTCTCTGCACTCAATTATTTATGAATGCAATGATTGCTTTATGCATACAATTTAATTAAAAAACAATATTAAAAACTTAAATATTAAAAATACTTTTACTTTTTTAGTGATAACAACGCAAATAATAGCAAAGAGTTTTTTCGTATGGAGTTATCGAAAGCGAAAGCAACGGATTGCTGTGTTTTTTGCATTAACTTTAATGGTGGCTAAGATTCTGGAAATAAATTACTTAAAATTTAATGGAATTTTTAGCATTTTTCAGATTTATTATCCCGTTGTGGCCATTAAACTCAATTCTTTAAAATATGTGAAAAATTATGTTTTTATGCAAAATATATGAACGAAATCAATATCACTCTAAATATTGAACGATATTATAATGAACTGAAATAATGTAATATTTATGCTCTAAAAAATCAGAATAGTTTTGTCGATGAATATAGCCATTAATGCAATACAGACTCTCGTATAAGAATATTCTGTATTTAGAACTTATGCCAATATATTGAATCACTTTTATTATATAATTTATGTATATATTATAAAATGATTTTTTCCTATTTATATATATTTTAAAGAGTCGTACAAATTGATATGGGTATATGTTCCAGTTCAGATGTACGGTACAGTTCGTTTTATATAAATTTTAAATTATAAGTAGTACTCAAATTAGAAAATATTGAAATAGAAAATCATTAAAAATTAATTAATTTTATTCTTGAGTTTAAAGATTTAATACAAACGAAATGAAAAATTTTGAATTTGTTTCTCAGTTTTTGTGACTCTAATCTATTCTACTCTGATTACAGATTATTCTTTAAGCCTTAGAATAACAATGAAAATATTCATTATTAATGAATTTGTAAATAATCTAAAACCAGTTCATTAATCACAAGCAAATCATGAGAAGCGCTCACATTATCTGTATGTTCAGAGATGTACAAAATGGGTACCAAAAGAAGTTTTTAAGTAAGAAACACCCTTGCACATCTTCATTTTAATACAACTGTAAGTATAAAATGATATACAATAATGAAAATGGATTTAAATTTTTCTAATTTAAATAATACAACGAATACTGCAAACAAACATCAGAATAGATTAGGAATTATTATTAATATTTAAGCAAAACTTTTATGAATTTAAATATTTATTATTCAGTTATTTGAAAAGAAAAATCTATTTTCAGATAATGATTACAAATATTATGAATAAAATAAAGAAGAAGTCAAAGAAAAAATAGCATAAAATAAATATTTTATATAATATTTGTTCGAATTTTATGGCAAAATATTTTTTTATTCAAAACCTATTTATCATTCAATAAAATAATATAAAATTATGAAAATAGAAAATACTTTTTTTTGTTCTAAATATTACAAAACTTTCTTTACTTTACTTTTATATTTTGTTTGGTTTACATAAAAAAAAACTTCTGTTTTGAGAACAAAAATATAGTTTCAGTATTTAAATGATAGCACACATCGAAAATTGCCTTATTTTTCAAGAATAATAATAAATTTTTATAGTATTTGTCAATTTTAATGTTCAATTTAATCTTATTTATTGCTTATTTTATTTGTTTATTTCATATATTTTTTTGTTATTTAAATATATGAAAGAAAAGGGAAAAAAGAAATACAATTTCTCTTTATTTTGTGAAATGATATCAAAAGAAATTATTATAAGAAATATTTTAAAGAAAATTCTTTACTTAAATAGGATTTCGTGCGCAGAATATTCTTTGATGAAAATTGATGCGAATATAAAGTATTTCTTTTTGGGCTTAAAAGACAGAAATCATATTATATTAAAATTTTTGAAAATAATTTGCATCGAATCCACATTATATTTGATGTATTTTTTACATATATTTGTATTAATAATGTTATAAATAAATTTTGACAAGGGCGCTTATCCGAGTGATTACCAAGTTACTATTCAAACCAGGTTATGCATTAGTTTAAATTACTTTCTACAAATATTCTTGATCAATCTTTCAATTCATATTTGAAAATTATTATTAATGAAATAATTAAAACAATATTAATTATACCAAGACTAAATATGTGCACCTTGATCAATTTCACAACTAATTGTAATACTTATTCAATTGTGAAAAACGGAATTTTAGTTAATTCACAAAATACTTGATTGAAACAAATGATTCATTTGATATAATTTTTCATATGTGGTGTTCCTCTCTTATACTATCTTGATACAATTAAATATATAATTGTATTAAAATAATTAAATTATTTCTATAGAAGAATAATATGAAATGCATTTATGATATTATTTTTCGTCAAAAATAGTAAAAATATATAATTATATTAAAAATTTATTTATATTTATTTGAGATAAAATGCAATAAAGAATAATTGAATTAAATATAAAAATATTCAAAACTTTTAATGTAAATCTCAATCACATGAATTGAATATGTTTTTACTCATATGATTCACTTTTACATAAAAATGAAGACAAAATCAATAGATTACAGGCTATAGGGATACGCAATGTGTGTGCAAACTGTACTTTCATTTCATTTTATTGGCTTTTTGTGAACAAATTTTTGCGAAAAATGTCTTACTTTTCTTCTTTCGCTCTTTATTTCGATAGAGCTCTGAATGGAAACTGTGTTTCGATATCACACAAACTCTTATGTAATATAGCATATGATGTGATCTGCGAATGAGGTCGAAGATGTAAAATAGTGGCCATAAATCATATTAAGCAAAAGCAAAGGACAACTAAACAAGAAGTTGAAGAAAATAAAAAAAATATGAAAAGAAATGAAATCTTGTTTCTTATGCTTCTCGTCGTTACCGTTAACTCATATGATATATTGATAGACAGTATTTGAGAGCAGTTTCAGAATAAGATATACAGAAATATTAATAATAAGTTTAGTTCATCGATGAAATACAATACAGTATAACAGTATACGAATAGAAGAGAAAAAGAAATGAATTATTAATATAAGATATTTTTAATATATCTTATTATGAAAAGACATTGAAGTCTCGAATAATTAATATGAATAATAACAATAATTTTTAAGAATTGATTATTGCTTTAAATATTAATGATTTATGACATTTAAAAATTCATAATATATTATATTTCTATACAGAGTTCAAAAAATAATATCGATTTTTCAAATACATTGTATACGTAATTGAATGCAACTCTTTATATGCAAGTCTTGCCAATGAAGAGAAAAATCAATCAATAAATTCACTCACATATGGTCTGAAAAATTGAACTAATTTTAGATTAAAATAATTAATTATAAACTTATAATAAGAATAGTTTGCATAGAGTATGCAAAATATGATACTGGTACTCTACTTTTAGTTTTTCAATTCAATTGCAAACAATTGCAAGAATATATAGAAGAAAGGTAAAAGAAAGTATCTGTACTCGTCCCAATTGAAATAGACCTTGCTGAAATAGTACAGGTGCAACTAAGAATGGACAGGATCATTAAATAGAAAAGGTATGATTTTGAAAATGCTTTAATTTAAACGAAAATGTGTTAATAATAGATTGTGCATGTCTCTTTTAGGCAAATCGATTGATTTAATCTATTTCTGAAGTTTAGGTAAACTTTGAAACAAAATCAATAATTTTTTTAACAAATTCAAAGCTGAAGTTTACTAAAAGAAAGCCTTAGATGTACTCCCATTTGGGATTAGAAAGTAAAAAAATGTCAACTTTTTGTGGCCGTACGCGCCGTCAACCATGAAATGAATTTGGAGTTTAACTCAAACTCGTACAGACAGTGCACACACACACAGAGAACAATAGGATTCGTAAGAAGTGATTCAAAAGTACAATCACTTCTGGACAACAATTGAGTGAACGATTGGAAATACTCTTTCTCTTCATATATGATATACTGAAGTCTGTAAACTATACTGATATCGATAACCAGAGCCACTGTAGTGCAAGTGCACTGTTCTCTTGTGTCATCGTTAGCGAATGGACAGGCAATCAGCCGAACCAGAAGGAGAACAAGAGAAGAGTTAACTCAGAGCTGAAGTTAAGTTATAAGTCATATAAACTGAAAGTTATATAAGTTATACAATACTAGACTCTTATACTAACAATAACTTATATAACATAATATGTGGTATTGATATCAAATGTAGAGCAATCATAGGGACAGTCGATTGACTACTGAAAAAACAAACTCAAATAAAGTGGAAAAAACTCTCGAATTGAAAGTTATTATACGTAAGGATAAAACTGGAGTCCAATCTATATATTAATCTAAGAGTGGATATTAGATTCAAACAACTGTATGAGACCTTCAAAACTAATAGGAGATATCAGACAAATGAAATGCAGACAAAAAATAATATCAAAGTATAGGGAAATTTCAAATTAATAGAAATATATGATTTTGTTGGATGGCTTAAAATTTCAAATCAAAATAATGTATTCCTAGTCATATACAGTATATACGAGATTATTATTCTGGTATAATATAGTTAAGTAGAATCGATGCAAACTATGTTTTCATATGAAAAATGAAAAAATATTAAAGAATATCAAAGAAAAAAATGTTTTCTACATTATATGGTATACACAGTGTATGTAAACGAAAGCCAAAAATATATATAAATTATAGATAAGAATTGCCACTAAAATAAATATTATTTTAATAAATAATAGTATTAAATATCATAAAAATAATAGTTTTTTTTATTTCGATCGTCTGTCTGCCAGACTCTGCCTCACTCTTATCGTGTGTATACTATTATTTATAATATATGTAATTAAAATATAAGGTATTATTGGCTGATATATGAGACTTATATTTGGATTTATCTTTCCTATCGTTTCATTTAATTAAAAAGCATTGTCTGAAAGAAACAAAAAATACTCTGGAATTCTGCGAATCGTATTTATAATGCTTTTTGGGGTTTAACGCATAAATTGTCTCAATTATAATCGATAAGAGAATTGTTAAGAATAGTATATAAAGTATTTAAAAATAAGGCCAAACAAAAAGAAATAAAAATAATGGTTATGTCATTTGAATATTAGATTTTTGACGTTTGAAATTAGCTTTTGGGCAATAAATATATGACATTAACGATATATATATTTATTTTTGCTCAGCATTTAATACTATGGTCTCTAAAGTCGCTGTTATTTAATTATTTGTCGACTTATGCTATAGAATACATAAAATAATAGAAATTCATTAATAAAATACAACTAATCTCTGATTTTCTCAAATCATTCATAAATTAATAATTAATAACTGTTTAATCATTGATTTGTATTCACTCAGTGAACGACTCAGAAGTGTAATAGAGACGAGAGAAAGAGAGACGAGAGAGAGAGAGAGAGAGAGAGCAGAAGTTTATTTCTCTGTGAATGCAAACAAATCTCATTTGATTTGAGCTGTAATTTATTGATCTATTCCTCTGAAAGGATGAGAATAAGACTGAGAATAATACTGAGAAAAAAGCGTTGTTTGGATGCAAAAGCGAGCGATTCATCCATTCATTCATTCTCTGCGCTCTTTCTCTCTATACTCACAAACTGTATATTTGGTTGCGATTCACATCAAACGTGTGTTTTTCGAAATAATTTTCCTTTAGTTTTGTTACACATTTCCAAAACTATTTTTAAAATCTGTTTCGCTGCCAATCAAACTCTGTTCAAACGAACTGTTTTCTTATCTTTAACTTTATTTTTTAAAAATATTTAATCTTTACTTAAATGCCTCAAAAATTCTTTTTATTTTGAATAGAAAAATGTTTGAAATGTTTTTTATCCAATTTTATATTTTTGCATAAAATTGACGGAATATTCAATTAATTGGAATATTTTGTTTGAAGAGAAACTTTATTTCTTATACAAATACACAAAATATTTATATACTCTATATGTAATCAAAAGATCAAATCTAGTATTTTCTGCCCAAAGCTAAGGAAAAAAGTTGAGAATAACGTTAGAAATGACGATAAATACTTCGGAAGGAATAGAAGTTTTTTGTTTATACTAAGGATAGGATTTTATTAGCATTTTCTATATTAAGCTATGCTTTAGTCGTGTGCACTGTTTGATCAGAAAGAATTAAAAGCAGAGCAATCAGTATTGAAGGCAAGAATTCATTCGGGTCAATTCTGTAGATTTTGACAAATTATTCACATTTTTTCCAAACATTAATTTATTACAAAAATGTTTTATTTATTATGTTATGGTTTCGATTGAAAAATATTGACTCAATATTGTGTTTAATAATTTGTACAGTACTGTAGTAAAGTAACAATTAGCAAGGTGATAATTATAATAATTTGCTTCTATAGGAATTAGGTTCTATGGAAAAAATTCTTGATTTGTATTGAAATATATTTCTAAATTTTATATTGCTCAATCTACTATTGCTTAGAATACAGGATCATTAATGGTTGTAATAAATTCTATTAATTCACATAAACAATCCAGAACATAATGAACATTATTGAGGCAACAGTTTCTCTTAGTGTTTCCAAAGATCTTCATAATGAGGGCTATTCTATGGTTAAGTTCTTATCAGATCTTATTAAATACGAAATTAAAAAACTGAGCGACACTGCAATCAATCATTTATTTTATAATAATTAGTTGAAAATAAATGAATGAGAAATAAGAAAATTTTAAAACAAAAGACATCAATCATAGGGAACAACAGAATAACAAAAATTTCTATAAATATTTAATGTCAAACATCATTACAGTATATGTCAAGCATTGGAATTAAAAATACAATTTATTTATTGTTTTAAAGATTAGTCATATAATGACAGGAATAAAAATCACTGTTTTTCTAAGAGCCGTCAGTTCGTGGATTGAATTTCGCAATGTATTTGACAATTAAGTTAACAGCTATTCATAGCTCAGAAATTGTGAGCCTATATAACAAACAATTCAATTGTGGTTTTAATTTGTTTTTCTTATATTTTTTCGATGAAAGACAGAAAACTAGACAAGAGTTGCAATCGATTGCTGATAATGGGCTCAAATAAAAAGTAATTTGAATTCTACTGAAAAAATTCAATATCAAAAATCCGGGATCTCTTTTGGGATCTGAGTCTCTCCTTCCACCAGACAATTGAATGCCTGTGCAGTGGAAATTGGAAACTATCGGACGGAAACTGTGGGATCAGCTTATTATTGGTTATTCTGATAGATAGATAGACCAGTGCTTTATGATTAGTGCGAACCGGGAATCAAATGTTAAAAATGTCATTAATTATTGAAAGCCTTTCTCCACATATTTAAGTCGAAAATTCAATTAACTGACAATTTTTATGATTAATTAATATTCTTTCAAAAATGAGATAATGTTTAAAACAAATAATTTGTTTGTTTAACAAAACGAGTCTATATTATCCTATGTCTGAATTTGATAGCAGTTGAAAAAAGAGCTATAAATTGATTAATCGACTGATTTTCCTTAACCCTTACCTCACGTATAGAAAAATGTTTTGCTATTAATTAATTTAAATCATTAATCAAATTCAGTGCAGAGAAAATCCCATTTCATTATCCTTTCTATTAATTAGAAAACGAGACAAACATTTGGATTATTTTTATGAAGAATTCAATTTAAACGCGACATTAATTTCTTTGATTTTAATTCATTTATCATTTGGTGTAGTATTTGAAATAATTATAAGGCTTTTACTTAAATTTTTAATTATTGTAAATAGTATTTTGTAAAAGGATGAGAGACTCGACTAAACTGTTTACTTATTTTGTGTTAATTTAAAAAATGCAATTCAATAGAGTATTGAATTAATCTTTAAATTAAGACTTGTTTTAATTGATTTTAAAAAACATTTTTCATTAACAAGTCATAAGATGTGAAAACTTGATGTTTGACAGATATGAGTAAAAAATACAAATATTTACACATCATGTCATACAAGCATTGAATTGAATCGAAATCACAATTAACCTTAAAATTAGTGTTTAAGGCATTTTCAAAATGAAATTATAATTTTTAATTTGGCCTCAAATATAGTTCAAATATTTAAGCAATGATTCTAACGGTGCTATTTGTAAAACATGTGTTAATATTATTAATTTTCAAATACAAGTGTTTTATTATAGTATTCAATATTAGTCACGAATTTTGGGAACAAAATCTCAATTAACGCCCAGAACTGTAACTAATCTAATACTCAATTTAAGTGAACACACATTTGATGAAAGAGTGCCTAAAAAGCCACTTCAGGGCAAAGCAGTAAATAAGGAGATATTTTCGGTCAATTGGGTACTAAAAGCATTACCAGAGCAAAGTTAAACCATTGATTGTGTCGAGGACTTAGAGTCAGAACCTCTTTCTCTCTTTATCAGATGACACTGGAGTTTGTATTCCCATAGTTAGCAAAATATCCTTCCAATGGCATCGACAACATTGTCCATCCGCTCAGTCACAGCCAGTAATCATTAAATTTTGTTTCGACACAAATACATAGAAAGTGAGCCCAAAAAAGAAAGAAAGGATAAAATCAGATCAGAATCGGCTGATCTCGGATACGAAGAGAGAATCTCAGGGGAGAGTCAGCTCTTGTACTGCTCTTAAGTTTAGAAAACTCTGTCTCATCTCATCTCAGATAAGGCATTGCTTTATCGATGCAATAATAAGAAAGTTTTTGCTCTCAAACAACAAAAATATTTTCTATTTATGTGAGAGAAGAGAATCCGAAAGAAATGTTACATAACTTCGCAGTGCATCACAAAAGCAGACAACAAATGTTGAGTTACCCATCATTTGGAGACTGTATTCAAAATCAAAACATTCATTGGCCTGACATTCACTTTCCGTCTGTATGTGTGCTCGACATTCACTTTAATCTTGGATTTTATAGAATTCACTATTTCTTCCTTTTTTTTTGCTCTAATTCTGTCTACTATTTCGATATCAAAGCTTTCACTTCTATTCAAATCAAAGTATTGTCTGAATTGAATGAAAATCTAATTTAATTCTTCACATAATCTCTTGTCTACTATTTTTTCTATCTCTTTGTTGACAAATATTTTATTCAATCAAAACTATATAATCAGAATAAAATATGGAGAAATGGAGAAAAAGAAATTTAACGGAAGAATAAAATATTATAGAAAAGAAAAAAATTATTTTAATAATCCTTTTCTTGAAAAAACACAATACAATAGATATGTGTGAAAAAAGAAGAGTAAAATCGAAGAAAAATATAATCAAAGAAGAAATTCCATTCGTGTGAGTGAAGAGTATAAGAGAGAGAAGAATTCAAATCGAAAATAGACGACAACAGCAGTAATGCGGAAAACTTTAAAATAAACAAAACTCTTAAAGAATAGGACAAAAAAATCGTATCAAACAGAAGAACAGAATAGAGAGAAGAGAAGAATAAATAGAAAAGTAGAACAAAATCTTTAAAGAGTCGGAGAGACAGAGAAGACTGAGAGTTGAGCTCTGCTCAGTTTACTGCGAACAGTGCACTGACATTGTTGTTGAGCACAATTTTGTTTCTTTTTGATAAATTTTGATTTTATTTTTAATATGATTTCATACTATTCTCTACTATTCTCTACTGTGGTCTCACTTTAACTAATGCTTCTCAAAATTTGATAAGAAATAAGAAATGAATGGAAGAAAAAGTGATACTCTTTTAGATAAAAACAGAGTAAATAGTTTATAGTCTATACACAAGGCTATAGTACAACCATTTTCACTCATGTATGCCATAGCAAGACATTATATGAATGGGCATTGACTTCCAAATGTTTGCATCTCTTTTACAGTAGACTATACTATACTGTAATATACTATAGACTAGATTAGAGTGAGTTTCCATTTAATGGTATAATATTTTTAAATAAAGAGAAACAACGACTCAATCTTTTCTCTACTTTTTTTTCACTCTTCTCATTCATTTTCTTATAATAACTATAACCACAACACTAACAGTTAGGCTTTATTTTTATATCTATTACTGTTAGCAATAAGTATAGCATATCTGCACTGAAACAGTGAGAGAGAAAAAGCTAAAACCTATTTGACTCAAATATTTTTTCACTCACTCTTATACTCTAATAAACTTTTATGCAGTTATTTCAGAGATTTTTAGAATAACTGTGAAATATTTTCTCTCCTTTTTTATTGAATTTAGTATTTTTTAAATCTATTTCAAAATTTTTTATATATTTTTTTTATTCGTATGTGATTTCAGATGTGTTCCACATTTTGTTATCTCAATATTCTGTTATCGACACCATTTTTATAGAGTTTAAGTCAAAAAGTATAAAATGTTGATATTTTAATGTATTGTATGTTTTATTTGTGAGAAATTCATATTTTTATTATAAAAATAATCATTTTTTGCGTTTGATATACAAATTTCTGTTATCTATTGTATAATAATATTGTTGTGGAGTACAGGGTTCCCGGGCCCTTTCTAGCCTGAACTATCACTAAACTTACCCCACAAACGAGTCGCTCTTCCGCAGTGCACCGTAACCATCTCGTTGGAGCCGTTCCTACTCACACCGCACAGTCCTCCTGAATGCCTTGTACTTCGGCCAGACCAAAATTAGTCGCCAATAGTCGGGCCAAACGTTTATTCGACCGAGCCTCCGGTTCCAATGTGAAAGCCATCTCCCTCGAGCAAAGCCATGGTAGCGTATCGGATCGGTGAGGACTGTGTTGAGTACGGCTTCCGACGGAGAAGGTGACGAGCACTACGAAGAGCGGGACCCCCCGCTACGAGTCGTACAGACCCGTAACGGGGAGAGTAAC
>JAQIWA010000477.1:0-31037 GCA_034693305.1 Eueremaeus valkanovi
TCTATCATTCTTAAGAGTAATTTAAACCGAAAATATGTAGGTATTTCTCTCTGGAGTACCCCTCCTTCAATTGTTAGCTTTTCGTATCGTTATATCAAATGATATGCCATTAATGTTCCAACAGATCAGACGAATCTATTTTGTTATATTCACTCATAAAAACAAGCGGTGAGTCTCTCAATAATTCTTATTCTTTTGAACTTTATTTCTGATCAAAATATTTCATATTATTATAATATTTAAGGTATAATACAGAGTATATTCAACATATTCTGTAAGACTCTATCCTCTATTGAATCGATTCACGCAATCATTTTTGAACTATCGTTATATCTATTATTTATTTCTTTTACATTAATTTTTTGAAAACAATTTTAAATAGAAATAAAGTTATTTTTATTATCCGTTTATGAAAAACATTTTTTTTATTATGAGAAGTATTCTAATTATTGATCAAGTTTATATTTTAAGCTAATAAGGCATAGTCTATATAAATAAACTAGAATTGTATAGAGTAATGTGCCAGAGCATCATTTTATAACTTCGTAAAGTTTAAATAACGATAAGTTTAATATTTAGAATATTCTGTGCAAAATTACACATTAAATTTGTACGGGCCAAAAGTTTCATAATGATTTGATGGGGTTATAATTACAAGATTTTATAATAATATTATAATCCATCAACATTTCAGTATTTCATAAATTGTGTTCCAAAATAATGTTAATTAAAAGGATTAGTGAGTAAATAAAATGTGAGCTAGGCTGTATTTATAGACTTGACTGACTTTATGATTATTTATTAAAAAGTTAAATTCTCAGTATATTTATGACTAGATTATTCTTAAAGATAGCTTTCATATTCAAAATCATAAATCAAAATAAATCTAAATAATATATGAAAAGTGAGCCGAACACTAGTTTTGTTGTTTCAATTTCCTATTAGTGTCCGTGCAATTAGATTTGACCCGTAATTCAATAGTGAGAAGTGATCTCTGATAACAAACTTATAACTTATTCCGTTTATTGAAGCCATTCTTGCAGTGCTCTTGATTTGCAATTATGAACATTAGTCTGAATAGAAGTTTATAGAGAACTAACTGTAAGAATAGATACAATTCTGTCCTTTCGTATCATTTATTGTATTACTAAAGGAATTGGTTTTTATGCTGTAATTGTGTGAGCAGTGAAGCAAACAATACTGCAGTGAATAAGAGAACAATTATTCAGTAGTGAATCAGTAGTGATGTGCAAATGGTGTGCAACTGATAGACAAGAGTGACAGACATTCATTCAATGGTGCATTTCTCGACTCTTTTAATTCTGACACGTGTGGGAAATGTGACCATTTGAAGGGGTTTCACACCAAACCCACTCAAAGCCCTGACTAAAAGCTTTAAGTTCTTGGGGTTCGACTGAATGACTGAATATAAAGCTTTTCATTGATTAGTCAGTAATGCAACAAAAGATTCCGAATGAATGATACCTTGGCTTAAGTGAAGAACTCAATTGTTTATCGCATCCAATGATAATCGACTAATTATATTGGACTTTAATTGATTCGCAATCACTTTTCAGACACAGCTTCTCTGGTTCTTAGATCACATTCTAATGATTAATTTTGATGAGGGGTAGATTTGATATAGAAATACATTTTTATGAACCACTGCTATAAACGGTGAAAGTGTGCGAAGAAAGTGTCGATGAATTGTTGACATTCACTATAAATATATGATTTGCAGGAATAAGGAATATCTGCTTAACTTTCAGCAAAACATAAATAAATATGATTTCTATAACCAATTTTACGCAACGCTTATTTCAGTGAATTTTCAAATATATAAAAACATAGTTTTCATACACTTTGTTAGCATTTTATACGAAAAAGTCTCTAAAATTTTATTTTCTGAAATATATTGTTTTAAAGTAAACTTTTAGTGCATTATATTGTTTGTGGAGAAAAAGGGGAAACAAAGCGCTGACACATATTTGTTATTCCTATCAAATATTCAGATACTGTCTGACAAAGTAATGGTTCGTTTAGTATTCAGAGCATTCTTTAGTTCTCAATAATGTTATAATTTATTCGGACGCTTCTTCTAAACGATATTCTGGATACTATTTTAAAGTTTCTCATTTTTATCTCTCACATATAAATTCCATTTTTTTTGGACTTTCTTTCGAATCGAATCAAATATCGATTTTCTCAACCGAGTCATACATCTCATACAAATAGAGTCATAAAATATATTTATTTATATATTTTAATAATTAAACCAATGATTATATCAATACATATAATCGAAACATATCGGCATCATATCAGACATCAGATAAACTAATTTATATTTAATGAAAAAGTGTCCGCACTTTCGGTCTGTTTGTATAAATTCTTAATTCAAGATAACTGTGAAAGTGATGTCATTGTTAGCGCTGAGAAACGGAAACTAAACGGATGATCGATAGAGTCTAATACATCATATGTGCGAACGAGTAGAGCATATTTCATCACTTACTCCAACGTTAAAGCAATCATTTCTAGATTTATGCCAAAGGCTTTCAAATTAATAATTCAATCGAAATCATATCTGAACTGAACGGATAAAGAATGAGATTCTGTCCATAAGACTAACAAAACATTTGCTTCCAATCGATTTGAATGCAATCAAACTTAGATTTCATAACTTATTAACCGATTCTTTATTCCAACGATTTATTTGATCAGAAGAAGTGATACTTTTTAAGGCAAAAGTTTTTAAACGAAATTTAAAGCTGATATAAAAATGTTGATAACATTTGCAATGATTGTTATAAAATGAGTACAACTGTATTGAACTGAAATACAGTAACTGTAAACTAAACTCAACTAAAAATATCGATTACCGACAGATTGAGTGAAATTGACATTAAGTAGAATGAAAGCCAATGATGGCTGTGATGTGATGCCAGTGATGAGCAATAGGTATAGTATTGTATTTACAAGCAAAACGAGTGCTCAGCCAAAGTGAAGCTAAAATTTCCCAGAGGACAGGCAGGAACTGCTATACTGTGTTGATTCGTTAAAACGCGGGTCACGTATGGAAAAAGCAACTGAACTACTGCTAACTCGAAACAGAATCGAAAGGGCATTACGTTTGTAGAGCAGAGCTAAGGATTGCTGTCTTTTAGACGACAGGCCAATAAGTCTACGCCAGCAAAACGTCTAACTCTAGTGTAACGATAAACCACTTTATGTTATAGTTATTGATTAAACTAAACCAATACAATACATCCCTACCTCCCAATCACCCCATCACCCCTAACCAACACCACCTCCTCTTCTGTTTCAAAACACAACACATTATTATTTTTACGATTAATTTAATCGTCAAATCTTTAGCCCTTTTTAATTAGATTATAGCAAACAATAAATCATTTTCGTTAATAAGCACTTAATTTGATTCCTATTTATGATTTATGGCTTACGACTCGATTCCTTACTCAAGAGTTTTGAGTCAAAGACATATCAATATTATTCTGATTGCGAGCAAAGCAAAAATGACAAACAAAGTTAGCCGACAAGAAAACATCGATAACTTATGAGAACTTTTCCTCAAAATATGAGATTAACTTTAATGGCATTCATTAGAGAAAATATTTTAATCCATTCATAAGTCCAAAACTTTATGCTTCAAACTAATAGCCAGAGCTTATGAATAAATGAGCTTAAAATTAATTTGTATTATACAGTAAAATGCAATCAATCGATAGTGAAAACGAATTTCAATTAATTTTTACTCAAATACTTAAATCCCTCTTTGGATCCGAATTTAGTGATTCGGTTCATATTGTTTGAAATGAAAGCACATTTTCTTGGATTATAATGAATTGCGAATCTAATGAATTCAAATGTGTGTGAAGTGAATCAAAAGAGTCCTATCTTTTCTGAAAGGACCCGGACCATGAAAATTAACCTTCGATTATCTTGTAAAATCGAGTTAGTACGCTCAAATAAATCAATTGTATGGTCATCTGTAATCGAAATAGCCCCCTTAACCCCTCTTGAAACCCCAATTTACCATGATGAAAATTCCAGAAAAGTATCATGAAGTTAGAGTGAATTAGACCAAATATTGATTGATTGGAAGCCTAAGAGATGCTGAACCTGAAAATATATTGATTTTGCTCGGAAATGCTCGGGGGTGCGAAAAAGGCTAAATAAAGGTGCTAAATAATACAATCCACATTTTTTGCACCCCCTCCGGGCATTTCCGACCAAAATCAAACAACTTTTCAGATTCAGATCCTCCTAGGCTTCCAATCAAAAAATAAGTTGGTTAAATTCCTCTAAATTCTAACCTTTTATAGCTATTTTCATCCTGCTCTATGGGGCACCCATTATAAAAATTAAAATTCACACAAAAATTCTCCAGGCTTATAAGGGTTATTCTGATCACAGATGACCATACAATTGATTTATTTGATCCTGCTAACTCGATTTTACGAGATAATCGAAGTTTAATTTTCATGGTCCGGGTCCTTTTCCGAATGAAACAAATGAAGCAAAACCTCAACATTTATCTCACATTCGCTAAACTGTATATTAGGCTTATTATCGATACTTTTCACGCACTTTGTCTTTCAGGAGTCACGCGTTAAGAGTGATGTGCCTCTAGTGCTTCCAATCCCTCCAATGTCTCCACTTATCTCTAATGTGACATCGATTCCCAAATGGCTTTCAAATAGAGTCTAATCTATTATTTCTATATATTTTTAATAAAACTTCTATTAATTTATTTTTAGTAATATTATGTAAAAAATTTTTTATAACCAAATGATCTATAGCTTGCATACCATAAAATTTGAACTAATTTTGGGGGAATTATTCAACAGGAATTGTGCAGAATTACCATAATCAGTTTACAGTAGTTTTTTGAGACTAGTTTAGATTTTCGCATAATTTTTTTTGACAACAGAATCGGTCGAAAACTTTTGAAGACTTCGAATGCAATTATTTGTTGCCTTTCTATTGAATTATTCATTTTCATAATATACTCACATATTTGTTATTTACTGAATTTCATGTTTTATTATTTATTTCAACTCATTTTCGTCTTCAAGCACCCAGTTCAAAAATAAGCTGCCATACACATTTTGTTATGCTGTGTGCCTTTATTGCCCGACTCATTAACCCCTAAAGTCGTGCATTAATTCACAAATTCTTCGCTGTCTGGGACCAAAAGTCTCGAACCAATGATGTATTTTTACATTTTATCAATTTGTTTGCATTTTCTCATCTGATTCGTGACATAGTGTCAACTTTGAACCGACTTCGGTCATAGCTTTTAGTCGTATTATCCAGCGATCATTTGTTATATAAGGGCTTAAACTCTTATTATCTCTATTCGAAGCCATAATTAGAGAAATTCATTAAATCGTTTGAATGATTACTGACTTATAATTAAATTAATCGATTCATTGCTTTATTTAATTGTTTTCTCATTGAAAACTGATCCAACTTATTTTCATTGTTCAGCATTTAATCGCACCCTTATAAATTTACTACTATACAGTATAATATATTTGCTGCCTTAGTCGACTCAATTTTCTGTTATTAAATTTATAAAATGATTTATTTGGAAAATATAATATAGAATTGCAGTAAATATTTCTTACAAAAAATTCTAACAAAAAGTTTACATACAATGTATTTTCAAATAAGTTTTTTATTTTCCGTTATTAGAGTTGACTTTCATTTTATAAAGTTATTATTTTGTGTCGAATCAGTCAACAGCTGTCGACAACAGTTTGCAGTCAATTGTTGGCAATACAAGAATCAATTGACTGAATTGAATGGCAATAATATTCTTTCATACGCTTAACGATTTGTGAACTGAAAATGGTTTTACTTGTTTGGCATCGGTTTGATAGAGAGTGCACTCACTATAGAATGTTGTGTTAAAAATATTGTTCTCTATTCTGAACACTATTTATAAAATAATAGCTCTCGTGTCACACGTTTTAACCTATTTATGTAATAAAACTTAAGACAAAATATTATACATAAAAATTTTCAACAGATTTTCAATGTTAGGAATAAAGGAAATATAATTGAGTTCATAGCTTAATACGATTGCTCTTATATTTCAATAGCATTTGAAGCAATGGTTTGGTTTAGAAGACTCGGAAGACTTGTATATATTTTCTCATTTTATTTACTAAATATCGATTGGATTCAATGCAAACAAACTGCCTGTGAATTCAATAAACTCTGTTTCTGTTCTAACTATACGCGACAATTGGCTGAACTGACCTGTGTTGGGGTCCACATCAGACTCAAGGAACTGCCACACAATTACTTTTATCGGATAAGAATAATAGGAGCCCGAGATCTGGCAGTAATAGAGAGCAACGACTTTCTCAATATTAAATCGCTTTCCAGTCTAACGGTGTCGCGAAGTAGACTCTCGTCAGTCGACTCATTAGCATTCGCTCATTCAGGTGTAGAGCAAACGCTGACAACTCTGGAGCTCTCGCACAGTGAGCTCAGAGAGTTTCCCAGCTCTGCATTACTTCATTTGCCTCGACTTCAATGGCTTAGTTTGAGAGCAAATAAGATCGAAGACATCAAAGCAAAGGATTTCAAAGCCCTTCTCCTCAGAAGTCTCCTCTTAAGTGACAATTCCTTATCTGTAGTACTCGATCGCACCTTCACTGAGCTCTCGAATCTGGAATTCCTCGATTTAGATGACAACTTGATTACACGAGTCGAGGGAACTCCATTCCCATCCAGTTTAAAGACACTATCGCTGTCTAACTGTCTCCTCCAAGAAGTGCCGTTCGATTCTATGGCTAATCTGCCAAACATTCAGATCTTACAATTCAGAGGCAATTTGATTCGACACTTACCGCACATACAGTTGCCGACTGACAACTTGCAAATGTTAGACCTGAGCCATAATCTAATTTCTTCCATTTCTGGCGATGTTTTTACATTCGGTGCTGAACTTCAAAACCCTTATAATCCTCTTAAACAGGAGAGGAAAGGCAGTGAACAGACTCATCGCAGAGCTTTGAAGTATAGGTTCGCCAAAAATGAGAATATTTCGCACACAAACGAGAAGACACTTCGTATAAGGGATTTGCACTTAGACTTCAATTTTATTCAGTCACTGCCGGACGGAGTGTTCGCACACATATCATGCCAGCGCTTATCCCTATCTAACAATCGAATCACTTCCCCATTCATATCAAAGCTAGCACTTGACGGACCGATGGAAGAGGAGCTCAAGGCGTTGGATCTGAATTATAATCTAATCGATACATATCCGCACGCATTAAAAACCCTTAAAAATATTCGTCAGATTCTACTGAAGAATAATCGCATTGAATATATCGATTCAAACGCGTTCTCCAATTGCGCCCAAAGTCTAGAAGTGTTGGACTTATCGAAGAATTTGTTGTCAGAAATGCCGAGCAGTGCTCTCAGTGTAACCAAATCGCTAATACGTCTCAGTCTTTCTGATAATTCAATTGCAAGACTTGATGACAACGATTTGGGTGATTGGGCGCAAACACTGCTATCATTGAGTTTGTCGAAGAACTCACTCAAAGCTATCTCTGGAGACGCGTTCAGACGCGCCAACAATTTGCGTGAACTACGTCTGGCAGGCAATAACATATTACATGCCAGTCCTGATCTGTTGGTGCCCTTACGATCACTCGAACTATTAGATCTGAGCTATGCATTCAATTATGTCAATTCCGGACACATTCTTCAAACTGTTGCCATTGAATCGCTGGCATCACTCAAATGGCTTCAACTCGACTACAATAGACTGGATTTCACGCCGTTTTCAGTTGAGTTCAAAGCATTCAAAGCTCTAATGCATTGCGATTTGGAAAACAATGGAATCAATGAAATTTCATCTGAGTTTAGCGCAAATCTTAATTTAAGTTCAATAATCTTAAGCCGCAATCAACTCTCTACTATAAAAGCAGACACATTCGCACAGTTACCACAAGTGGAGAACATAGCGCTGTATCTGAACAAAATCAAAACTATCGAAAAGAATGCGTTCAAAAGTCTACCGAAACTGAAAACAATAATTCTTTCGAAGAACTTCATAAGCAGTATAGCATTGGAGGCCTTCTATAATCTATCTGTGAGTTCGGCATCGCTTTCGATATTACTCGACGAGAATCGACTCAAATGTTTCTCTGCGGACATATTTGGCGCTATGACTCTCAGCCAGAACTCACTCAAAGGATTCTTATACATAAATGTATCGCACAATGAGATCCGTCGATTGGATGCCTGTGCTGCTGCTGAGCCACCGGAGCAATCGAATTCACCCGAGCGCATATATATCAATAACAATAATAAGTCTGTCTCTGGTGATCATCAATCTATCCAAACATTGAACGTACGTGTATTGGATCTATCGTTCAACTCAATAGAGCACATTCCCAACCCATTCCTCGATACAATGTGTAAAAGTTTACATTCATTACATCTGAACAATAATAAACTGAAGGCATTTCCCCTATCAGTGCTGCAACTTTGCCCTGAATTGCAAATATTAATCCTAAACAACAATTTGATTACTGAAACTCTGAGCTATACTAACGAAACATTTGTATCTGATATACAAGTGTTAGGTCTGAAACAGAACAGAATTAACTCAATTATAGAGTTTATTCCAGTGTTTAAACAGTTGACAAATTTGAGAATTTTAGACCTGAGCCACAATTTTATCACTCGTTTGCCTGATAACTGTTTTGCCGGCACTAGTATTGCAAGACTACAGATATCTAACAATAATTTGAGTAATATTAAGATTAATCGTCAAATAAGTTTCAATTCGGATAATAAGTGTTTTGGAGTGAAGTCGAGTCTAAAGTATTTCGATTTATCGCATAATTACTTCAGTTCAGTACCGATTGAAGTGATGTCATGCGAAAACCTAATTGAACTGAGTCTCACAAATAATCTTATCGAGGAGTTAGCGGTGCGTTCAACCACTAAATTCATAAGTTTGCTTCAAATCGATCTGAGCCACAATGCCATCAAAAATATAGACAACAATTCATTCTTATTCGGCGCACAAAATCTCAATACTTTAAAACTGAATAATATAAGTCTAACCACTCTTCCAATATTGAATCTACCACATCTGACACATTTGGAATTGGCTGAGAATTACTTATCACTCATAGATCCAAAAGCACTGACAACTTCCAGAAGTATCCGATATTTGGATTTATCAAAAAACTCAATACAAGACGTTCCGCGATATCTATGGAAATATATGACAAAATTGCAAACACTTTCTCTCCGATACAATCCGATCGATATTCTGGACACTTCCAGCTTCTCTGATCTCAAGCACTTAAATCATTTAGACATTAGAGGTCTTAGTCTACAATATATTGACACTCGACTACTTCATAGTCACCGGTGAGAAAACAATTAGCCATAAGTATTAATAACGTATTAATAGTTTAGATTTCAAATACTGTAGTTTAGATTGAATCCAAACTTTCTGCTAACCATTAATAGGATTTTAAGTATTTTTAAGTTTCAAATTCCGGTCGTATTTAGTTCTGACTCAGTATTTGATCAATAATTTAGTTCACTGTATATGGCGTTCAGTTCGGTTACATTAAAACGACTGAATGCAAGCAAATGAATATTTTAATAGATATTTCTCAGAGAAAAGACAATATATTATTTGAGCGAACATTGTTTGAATTCTAGTGCATTCCTCTTATAATTGCTTATCATTGGCAGAGTTGCAGAATTGGCAAAAATAGAGAGTAGTATTAAATCGGATGAATCGCTAATGAATTTCTAATGATTGCCTTAAATACCTCTTTCCCTCATATCCTCTGCTATGATGTACTGCAGACAAACAGATAAAGAATATTCAATACAGAGTACAGTTAAGACCTATAATCCAGGTCTGTACTCGAGTAATATGACTTATCTTAGTTTTGATAAATTTTTAAATATCTTTCGATAGAATATATCAGTTTTTGAATTTAATAGTCGTTTGGAATAACCCTTAAAAATAATACTAATTTATATAAAAATACGGAATGAAACCGGTATTATGAACAGCACTGTAATGTCATTATTGTAGAATATAATGGTATTCATGGTAAGTTTGGACGACAAAATACCAGCTTAATGTACCATGATCCTTTTTCTATGATAATGACCTTACTAAAATAGAAAAGAAGGTAACAAAAAAGGGTTGTCCTTAATCTTAATCATTGCGTTGATCATAGATTTGATAATTACTCTCCGTTTACGAAATCATATCAATTCTGAATCTTATAATCTTTTGACACAAAATCGAGAATAAAATTGAGTTCACATAAAAAGTTCATCTCTTGTGTCAAAGGATTATTAGAAGCAAAACTGATAAGATTTACGGCAATAAAAAAAGAGATAAGTCATCAGAATCAAGATAAGATTGATGATTACTAATGATAAATGATCAGGACAGACTTTTTTGGCAAATATACAACAACTACTACTACTCCAATACCTATCAAAAACCAATTTGTCGGTCGATTGTAGGGATTTATAAATAATAATTAGTTATTAATATTAAATGATTTGATAATGAATTTTGATTCTTAGGAATTCATAGACTTTACTAAAATGTCTGCTTTAATCCAAAGCTATTTACTGTCTCTGAAGTCAAGTACGTATCCGAATGTGCGTTCATTCCGTTTACACGATATATTAGCCAAAACCAGTTCATTAAGGAGTGCATTGATTGAAGTACAGGAAACAACTTTATCGCATCAAATCCAATGGGCTTTTGGTACTAAACTAAAGGAACTAATAATCACCGGTTCCAACCTCATTAAAATACTTCCCGACGCCTTTCTCGGTATAAATTGGATTTACTTTTCCAATACAAACAAAACAATTGAATGAATTCAATAAAACTTAACGATTAATAGAATGGGTTTAGAAAATAATGATATTCTTTAAACGGATTCATAAATGCTATGAAAACTAAATAAATTTCTAAATTCAAGTCAAAAATATAGTATAAGAGAGTATAGAAATTGAATAAATTATCCGAATCTTAAAACAAAGGAAACAAATATAAATATCTCATTAAAGATGAGTTTCTTTGTAACGAATTGTATTGAAGAAGATCTCCTATTTTGAGCACTTGTTTAGAGATGAAAATCTGCATTCAATTGCATTTACATAGAATTCAAATCTAATTTCTTATAAAAACATTATTTAAATATATAATTATAATCATCGCTTGCAGTGAGAGATCGGATAATTGAATTGAATGCTTGTATTTAGAGATCATTAGTCAAAATAAATTTGTGATTCTTTAGTTCATATAACCAATGGTTATATTTTGAACAAATATTCGTTAAGCAATAAAAACATATTGTAATTTAAAATGAAGCAAGGACTATAACCAACACTATAGTCGAATTCATTCCTAGAACTCCAAACGCATTAACAAATTGTTGATAATAAATTAAACATGTCAGGGTAACTTCTATATTGAATTTTTCTTTCAATTTTTACTGACAGGTCTCTACAATACATATGACCTGACTCTAAGAGTGACCAACACTAACATCAGTTCACTTCCGTCCGGTTTATTGAGATATTTGGCTGACATTCGGTTCATTACAATTGATTTGCGCAAAAATAAACTCAAATCACTTAAACCGGATGTCTTTCTGGTCAGATCCACGAATAAAGTGTCCAAGAATTGGGAATCACAACAAATATTAGGTAATTGTGTCTAAATTTATTATTATAACAGTAAACAACAGGGATGTGCAAGGGGTTAAAGTCAAAATTTCAACTTTAGAATGTGACCACTTTTCTAAATACAAGAAAAAGCATTCTTTTCATAATCTTAATATTCTGGGTCACATATAAACAAGTATTTGAGTTCTAATTATAGAAAAATGAGTTTTGCTCTTCATTTCAGGCGGAATACTATTGGATGAAAATGGTCTCAAATGTGACTGTGATTTGATTGCAATAAGCGATTGGTTGAAGAGATTGATCAGTGATATGAAAGCTGTAATGAGCAGAGAGGCTGTCATTCAGGCCAACAGCATGGCATCGATGAGTCAGTGCATATCACCCGTCATGAGTGAAGTGCCCGTTGAAAGGGAGTCCGTTTCAAACGAATCCGTTCCACACAATCAAAGAATAAAAAGAATATCACTTTTGGATCTGAGATCTGAAGACATATTCTGTGAAAACATATCAATTAAGTTGACTTCAGATTCGGTTCTTATAATCATTTTACTGATCGTCAGAACTAATAGGTTGTGCTCTCTCTCAGAGATTATTTAAATTTGAGAAACAATTAGAGGAATAGAACTTAAGATAAACTGTGAATCAATTCAATGCATTCAATAGTGGTTTAAACTCAAAGCTATTTATTATAATTTTTTCATTTTATAAATAGTTGTAAATAAAGTCAAATCAAATCAAATTAAATGAAAATTCGCTCAATTTTTCTAAACATTTCAATAATTATTATAATTTGTATTATTTGTACAGAAAATGAATAATAAATAAAATAATTCAAAACTAATTATCATTAATCACACCATTAGTTGTCTTATTATTCTTATAATCGATTGCAAGCATTTGTTTGTCGAGAAGAAGACGCGGATCAGAGACCGACTTGTGATGACTCCACGCGTGAAAACATTTCGTGAATTTTCGCGTTTCCTTCGCCTTCAGAGTCAACATTAGAGTCCGCGCTCTATCCGGTTGTTTGATTCGCATATTCTGCACGTATACCTGTGCGCTCTTATAGGCCAGTTTGATCTCGACTTCGCTGCACCGGGAGCCCAACCAGATGAAGACCTGAGTGCCGTTGTCCAGAAGCATGATATCCTCGTCCACGAGATCGTCCTGACAGAAGTCACTGCACTTCTCGCTCACACAGAAATAGCCCCTTTCGTTGGAGCACCGGAACAGTCGTGAGTACACCATATAAGAGGCGTCCCTTTCGTAGGCCGTTCTGCCGCCCAAATGATCCCAAAATTCTTGCGGCTCTTCCTCTTCAGCGATGATCGAAATGGTGAAGAAGTCCGAGTCATACATCTGAAGCGCCATTTGTTCGGCAACTCTGGCCTCGTCTTCGTCTGCTTGGGATCCGATCCAGACGTAAGCGGTTCCGGTTTGGTGTATGACATCGATCGGCAGTTTAAGTATATAACAAAAGGCAGAGTTGAGTGCATTCGAGTGCGCATTGGTTTGAATGCAACGCAAAGTCAAAGGATTACTGTTTGACCGCAAATGAAAAAACTCGACTTCACTCGCGTTGAAGATATTTGTGGAACCGTTCGGACGCTTCCCCTTATGAATGATGAAGTGCTTGAAATGGGAGAGGAATTTGACGTTTTCCTGTTGCTGTTGGGTCCGAACCACTTCCAGCTTATTGGCGAACATCGACTCAAACTTCTTCTGCAGACTGAACGTGAATGTGAGCCAACCCATGTTCGAGGCATCCCTTCCCTGCCAGAAGTATACCACGCAATGGAAGTCGTCTTCGACGTCCTCTTCCTCCTCATTGGAGGCGTTCTCGGACTCAATCGGAACGAAATAACGGCACAGAAAGACATAGCAATTGGCGCTATAAAAGTGGCCGAACTCTAGTTCCGGCAGTTTTACGAATTTCTTGTTCTCTAAGACAAATGCTTCCATCGCTTCCAGATCTTCATTCCATTCCTCTGCCAGTTGTTGTGCCTCTGACTTAGACATCGGTGGCTGTCGTGGCATAAAAAGTGCCGACAAATCGATTTTCATTTCATGTTTAGTCACCCATTTGGTCAGATCAGCCCCTGTCCTCTGCACAGACTCAGCCGTTCGCGTAAAGTCCACGTCAACCACAGTATCCCAACAGAAGAACTTGCATTTGAATGATTGGGTTTCGGTTCTGACCAACGAATCAATTGTTAAAAATAGTAAAACGACTCGAAATAAACATTAGATTACATACCCTTCGAGACAACGGACGACAACCGCATAATCGGGTCTTTTAACCATTGAAAACAATTCCTGAGCCAATTTGAGTGCCGCCGCTCTGACTAATCGGGCGGATTTGCGTCCAATCCTTGATTACATTGAAAGCGTAATTTTGATAATAATATGCAAACAATTATAGGAATAAACTGTTTGTCAATACTTACCAAACGTATACATCAGAACAACAGTCCATAATATAGACGTTTTTGGTCTCAAAGTGCTTTCGCGTCAGTGTTTTGGGCTTATACTCGACTTGAGGTAATTCTAAGTAACCCATTCCCAGACCCACTCTATACAGAACCGGATCATATGGTTTGAATGCATTGGTGTCTATGTGTTCGACCACTTCTGGAATCTCTTCGAACGGTTGACCCAAATTCAATTCGAGCCAAAACTCTTCGGGTTCTGAGTCTTGAGTGCAGTATATAATCTCACTTTTTGTCTTACGTTCCTCTTTATTGATCTTTTCGGCCAAAAGTCTGGCCTTTTGTTTCATTGTGTTCTTAGAGTTCCTCCCATTCCATACGTATATCTTATATCCGCAGTCGACCACAAATATGAAGCGCGGGTCCAATGAAGTGCAGTCCAGAGCTACCGATTCCATATACAGTTGTTTAGTGGAGAGTTCGTGCAATCTATACATTCTGTTCGCCACTTCCACCTCTTCCACTGTGAAGAACCCGCTGGCAGTGCGTCCGCCCTCTATGTATATGAGTCCCTCCGGAAACAACTCGAGGAAGGCTTCGCTTTCGTCTGCCTGTTCTTCCCTAACTGTCCTGCAGTGAGCGCCCAAATAGTTGCGTAGATTAACGGCATGTATGGCAGAACAGGCCTTCTTGTCGAGCGCCGCCTCTGAGCCGATCCAATAGAAGATCTTCCACTCGAGGTTCTGGTTGTCGGAAATGGTTGTCTTCAAAACTATATAACAGTCCCCTTCGTAGAACTTTCCGTGCAGTGCCTCCTCTATACGGTTGGGCACAAAGTTCTCGATCTCCCAAATGGTAAGGCCAGGCATTTGTCCGATGTCTTCGTCGAAAAAGTCACTGTAATCTAATGACGGCTTTTCCAGCGCTTCGTCCCATCTCTTAGGCTTCAAGTCTTGTTCGTTGAGCTCAGACTCACATTTGATTCGATCCTTTTCTTTGGCCAAATCTGTCATTCCTTTGAGTACTTTAGAAGATTCCGAGTCCTTATTGTTCTCTCGCGCGCGACGGACTAAACGCAATTTCCTCGCAATCGGGTCTTTGTTGGGCACTTCCATACAGACAGGGATTAAATTATGGATTGGATTAGAAAACAATTTCAATTCAACGACTCATTTGATTAATTAATTCAATTGTTTTTCTTTAAAGATCTGAATAATGTTTGCGTTTATTATAAAATGATTCGAACATTGAATAGGAATTAAACCAAATCTAAACTCAAATTGCATTTCAAATATTCTGAACACAGATTGAGTCCATTTATACAGAAATTAATTCAAGATTTAATAATAAACAATATAATGGACTCACCGTTGGTCTGACCCAAACCACTACTATTGGGAGCGCCGGCGAGTCTGAGCTGATTATTCAACGAGAAGTCAATGTTATAGAACTCCAATCGCTTCGCATATTCAGACGGTTTGGGAGGCATTATAAGGTCCGGATTATTGCTGAGATCGAGCACAGTTAGGTCAGTCAGTAGGTGTATAGCATCGGGTAATGTAATCAATCGATTGTTGGCTAAAATCAATTTCTTGAGTTTCCCGCAGCGAACCACCCCTTCCGGTATGAGCTCTAAGTTGTTGTTTGCGGCCATAAAGAGCTCTAAATTATAGAGTTTTCCGATTCCTCCGGGAATGCCCTCAAAGTCCAGGCGATTGTCGTTAACGTAAAGTCGCCTTAAGTTTAAAAGTTTGCACAAAGAGTTGGGCAAAGAATGCAATTTATTTCGCGATAAGTTCAACACTTCTAACTGAGGCCAGTCCTCATCGATCTGTGCAGATATCTGTGTCAAACAGTTGTCACTTAAGTTAAGTCTTTTCAAGTTCTTAAGAGTGAAGACGGCGTCGGGAACTCGAGGCAGACTATTGGACGATATGTCCAGTTCTGTCAACTGAACCAAACTGTCCAAAGAGTTGGGCATATTCTGCAAATTGCGTTCTGTGTCCCGAAGGCTCAGTGACTTCAGTGCTGTCAGAGATGGCAAATGTCTCAACTGGTTGTGCGCTAACGGGTTGTGACTCAGAACTAACGACTGAAGACTAACCAAACGACGCATTTGTGGCGGAAGTGTTGCTATTGATTGCAAACAAATGTAAACCAGTTTTATATGAATTACACCATTATATCAATGAATGCAAAGCTATTTATATATTGATAATTGAATTGAATTCAAATCAATACCCAATTGATTGCAACTCAGATCCAAGTGAAGCAAATCAATCAGATTTACGAACAGTTGGTTCGGAATCGACTGAATCTTATTGTGGCTTAAGTTGAGCACAAGTAGTCCTTTGCTTCGCTCTAAATCGTTGGGCACTTCCTTGAGTTGATTGTGACTCAAGTCCAGAACCAGGAGTTCGTCCAAATGGAACAGATCTGAAGGAATGCCACAATTCTTGATCAGATTGTGTCTGCAATTCAAATATCTAAGACTCGGCAGAGAAGCCAACTCTCCGTGAAGTGTAACCAAATTGTTGCGAACCAACGAAAGCGACTCAAGTCGTGTCAAGTGAGCCAACTCTTCGGGAATCCAATCCATTAGAGTCCGGTTCAGTTTAAGCCAACGCACGTTTCGCATAGACTTCAGCTCTTTTGGCATCTTTTCGTCCTTTAGTAGACAATCAGTACAATCAGAAGAATGACAAGAATTGGGTGACAATTGAGTGATAATGTGATTGAATTGTATTGAAAGACAATATAATACCTGAAAGTCATTACGACTGAAGTCAATGCCTCTGACGAACGGCAAAACACCCGTCGAAGCCATTGCTGGCACTTAATGGCACTTCAGCTCAATTAAGGTATTAAAACAATTTATTTGTATTAAAAATAATTATAAAATCTTATATAAAATGGATATAAAATTAAATATTATATAAAAATGTTTTATAAAAACAAAATTCAATATTAAGTTGAATTAAAAGCAAAACATTTGTGAAATAAGTGCTGAATAGTGTCAGACATGCGTACAGTCAGTCAGACTCACAGTCAGAGTCTACACACCTTTGCATTCAAAGACTTTACGTTTGTATTGAATAACATTCAGTGAATCCATAATCTCAGGTAAACTCGTTATCTCTAAGCCATGAACACTAGTGTCACTGCCTGTTCCACTGCCTCTACCAGTGCCTATACCAGTGCCAAAGAACTTTCCTAATGTTATAGACCCGAACATATCATGCATTCATAAACTTATTTGAGCCAAAGAGCAATTCTTTGTCGATTCTGTACAGAATAATAATGAGAATAAAATAGCTTAAGATTGAAACTAAAGTGACCCGAACACAGTTGGCTCATCTTTTCATAAAAGCCAGTTTAAAGGAAAAGTTTTGAAAAGCACTTCATTTATCCTTATTTTCATTTATATTAATTGGCTCTGACTTTAAGGAGTGTTTTGTTAATCAGATAACAAATAATTATTTTATTCCTGACTAACGAGCATGGGGCTATGATGCGTGTACTTGATTTGGTGTGTTTTCTCGGTGTCAATTTAATACTTTGGCTTTGTGTGTCTTTTATATAGCTGTCAATGGCAGCTACAAGGGGGGTGATCAGGGCGTTTTAACTCATTTTAATTTTAACTCATGAAAATTAAATTGTGTTTTGTGGGAAATGCATTTGACAAACATTGACAAATATATCATTTTTATCGTCTAATCAAGCTGAATTATATTATCGATGAGATTTTTAAATTTTCTTAAAAAAATTATTTTGGTAAAAAAAAATGATAATTTAATAAAACCAATGAATATATCATCAAATCCCACATCATTTGTTGATTTAAAAAATATATACAATGTGTGGGATATTTGAATCCTAAGCTCAAATTATGAAAAATCGAAAATCTCAATATCGACCAAGTGCTATTTCTACCCGTTACTGTAACAGTGGACATTGGCAGCTATAAATTTATTCACATAATAAGCAAACCCTAAGTGTTAAATTGACACCGAGAAAACCAGCAAAGTCGAGGACACACAAGATAGCCCCATTCCCGTAAACCTGTACTCACTGTCAGAAGTGATGTCACGAATACGTAGTGAAACAAATGACAAGAAAAACTTGTGGTGTATTACAGAAAATGCCAAACTTGAATGTATGTGGATTCTGCCCAGGATACATCATCAAAATCCCTATAGATTCCACATATAAAATAACCCTAAACTCAGAACAATTTTTATATGAATTTCATTCAATTAATTATTATTTATTGAGTTCTCCGTTCAGTTGGGACTCAATTCAGTTTATTTATGGGACAAACAAATAGAGCAATGCTTTTGACTAAACGATTGGTGAAAAGACTAAACAGCAATCATAAAAGCGGAATAATTATTGACAAAAATGATACAAAAAAACAGAGTTTCAAATATTCAACAACTGATTCGCTGACATTATGTGTAGTGAGTTATGGATTCAGTTAATTTATAATCCGAAGAGTTTTTAAAGGAATGCTTATAATTTCGATGTTTTATTTGAATCATAGCTTCATATTTGTTTTGAGTCGGGTCAGATATAAAACAAAGGCAGAAATGTTTTGGCTTCATTTTCTACGGCGTATTGGATAAAGAATTATAAGTATTGTTCAACTTTTGGCAGTCTTCGAGTGAGGGCCTTCTCGTCAGCCCAATGGCATGAGGTGCTTGGTCAATTTTGCCAACCACAAGTCTATCCCATAACTTCAGCATCGCTGCAGAATTTGTCTTAAGTATATCCTGCCCTGCGCATGTATTTCAATGTGGTCACTCTACCCCAAAGCAGTGCAGGGTAAATAATAGTTTACAAAATAATATAATTATGTGTACGAATTTCTTTACTCAACATAACTTATATTCAAGAAAACTAATTAAAAATTGTTTGCAAACTAACTTATAATTAGAGTATTTTTCTGTCAAGTCAATTATATTCATTGTTCAGTCTATACTAAATAAATTATTTGCACTCAAACCTCATTATCTTAGTTATGTCTTACAGTATTTGTTGCTTTCTATGAACTGGTCTTTACCCAGATTAATATTGTGAGCATACTATAAGTATACAGAAAAGCACAGATTTGCTGTACCCCATATAAGCCATGCACTTTCTGCACCAGCCCTGCATTTGTTTGCATGCAAACCAACAGATGTGTAAAACTTGTCGATCGACTCATTTGATTGAAAAACAGACGAAAACACATAAACACATAAATAGTTTCTCTGATTATATGATTTGTTTATTTGTTTTCTCATTTGAGTTCAGGTGAAGTGAATTAAAAAGTAGACAAAGAATTGATCGAAACGAGTAATTTGGCTAAAGTTAAGTTATTTTAATTTGAAAACAATAGTGAATTGGATGAGAAAAGTGAGACATAATTGATGTTTGCGTACAAGCGATTCAATTCATGTTTTTTATACCAATAATACTCATAAAAGACTGACTTTTTTTTAACTACGCTTTATGTGCGACTGTATTGACTGCTCTGACAACACATTATTATTCTCTGTTTATATTGGTTTAGCAGCTGATGACTAAACCCAACACTTATTTTAATACTTCTTTTCTTTGCGTTATATATCACTCAATATTTTTTAATTGTTTTTTATTCATCCGAACAATACATACGAATAATAGGTTTCACTTAAACCTAATCTAATAATCATTTTCTATTCAAACCGTTTCTAACATTTGTTTACTGTTTGGGAGAAAATATTTGTTTTTGTTTGCGATTCAAATGCTTTGTAGACAACAACTGAACTGAACTGAACTGATGTCTGAATCTATGACTCAATACAGAGAAAACAAATGCAAATAATTTCTAATTTATTAATAATTTTTATATTTAAATGATATTAAATAATAATCAAAATCGATATGAATTTTGGTGTCGAAGCAAACGATGAGTCCTTCAGTTCAGTCTTCGTTAACTTCAATCAGGACTCGACGTAAGCCTAACTATAATTAGTTGACTATTAATACAATTATTAACTATTATTAATACAAACATTGCTTTTGTTATAAATATATTAGAAATTAATTGTATAATAGCTGTCAGTACGGAGTCTATAGACTAGATTAGAGCAATACATATACATCGTTACGATTAAGGGCAGAACGGGATCAGTAGTGACCTTAACATAAATATTAATTCATTTGAATATAATATAAAATATGTTTAAAAAACGTTTAATTAATATATAATTGATATAACTTAAGGTCACTCGCGATCGGCACTAAAACTGGTTATAAGTTATACGCTTTGAGTTCCAGCGATAAACTCGATTTGCTTCACGAGGACGGTATGTATCATACTTTCCATACTATCCATACTCCCTGTCCTATAATTAGTCCTTTAATTGCTTTTGTTTTACATTTTATTTTATTTTATTTAATGTGTTTTCCAATACATTTAACTCTCAATTATTATAACATTTTTGTCTGAAATTCAATATCGCTTTGAAATGAAATATAATTTTTTTGACAATATTTGAAACCGAATTGCGTTAAGAGAACGGAATAGAAAAGTCGATTCTTTATCACTGTCTCTGACTCTGAATGTCTTATCAGAATATAGTGTGACTTAAAGTGAGTCAAAGATAAAGAAAATGTAAAATTAGTTTTCGATAAGAATATCAAATCTAATGATTAGTTATAAAAGTCTGAGAAATACTGTTGCGAAGAGTTAACCCATTTTTGTTGTCGACCGGACGACAGGTTCGGAAGACATCCGAATAGTGGAACGACTGTTCTCGTCGTCGTTGTTGGCGATCGTGAGTCTGTCGTCGCCCCGGAAGCTGAAAGTGTGTCACTTCAAGAAGAAGACCGAAATATGCAACAACTCTTACGCCAATACCATTCTGGCCGTCAAACTCAACCGACAACGACTGGTCGTATGCCTCGAAGAGAGCATTTATGTGCACAACATTCGGGACATGAAGTTATTGCACGTAATCAAAGAGACGCCGTCCAACCCGAACGGCTTGTGCGCCCTATCGGCCAATTCGGACAATTGCTATTTGGCTTATCCGGCAAACAATGTCAGCGGAGAAGTCAATGTATTCGACGCACAGAACCTTCAGAACAAAGTCCTGATCACAGCTCACGACAACCCTTTGGCAGCCATTGCTTTCGACGCCAACGGATCCAAAATAGCGACGGCTTCTGAAAAAGTATATTAATATTGCGTTTGCTTTGCTTTCCATTCAATAAGACATTAAGACATTCACTCTCTTTAGGGAACTGTAATCCGAGTGTTCAACGTATCGGACGGGCAGAGCATTTACGAGTTCCGACGCGGATATGCGCGATGTGTTTCCATATTTTCGTTGTCTTTCAGCGCTGACTCCCTTTTCTTATGTGCCTCTAGTAATACAGAAACCGTTCATATCTTCAAACTCGAGGACTTGACTGAAGTGTGAGACGACTTAACATTCATTACTCTATTGTTTGCTTCTCTTCCGTACTCTCTGTTCGCCTATTCTTACAATAATTATTAGCATTTCATTGGCTTCTCATAAATACTGATCATATGTTTTGTCATTGAATAGCAAAACAGGTGAAGAACCGCAGGGATTGTTGGGATACCTGAGTACTTATGGACGCAAAGCATTGGCTCAATCGGCCAGTTATTGGCCGTCAATGAAGGATATGATGAATCAGTGGCGCTCTTTCGCGACCGCAAGGCTTCCACTGTCGGGAGCGCGCAATGTGTGCGCAGTGGCCAACATTCAAAAGGTGCCCCGAGTGCTGATCGCATCGGCCGACGGATACCTTTATATATATGACCTCAACGTTAATGAAGGCGGAGATTGCACTTTAATCAAACAGCACAGGTATGCTCTAGAGCTCGACCAACCCATTAATTAGCGCTTATTTTATAAAACACTCGAATTTATCGACAGATTGGATGAGAACCTGAACAGCGGCGCCGACGCCTCCAATCTGGCCAACACTCAGGGTATGTACAGTTAATTTGTCGCGCAATCTGTTTGTCTGTGTTTTGGCTGGAATTCATTGAACTTATGCCCAACTATTCAATGACTACACTTGTGCTCATCCAATGCCCCCAAATGTTTGATAGGGAACGTCAGTTATGCTGCTGTTGTCCGCGGGTATGAGCCCAACACAACCTCTACTCTAACAGCTTCTACTACTGCCTCTTCTGCCCTCCAACCCGTAGCTGCCGGTGCAGCCACAGGTCTGTTCTCTTCCGATTGTGTTCTAATAATTGTTATTAAACTTATAGTTGTTTTTGCTTTTGTTTTCTGACATGAATTCTGGCGAATGTTTCCATTAATTGATTTTTTATTTAAATACAAAACAAAATATCTTTCAATAAAACAAATAAAATTTGTTTTTTTCAGAACCGTCTCTGAAGTCTGGATCTGAGTCGGGGGCCGATTATGACGGAGAGTTCCCGCCGATGACATACGCGCCCGGATTTTGAAAACAATTATTTGTGTAGAATAACGAGAATAATGTTAATAATGATTATATCATTCATTCTTTTGATTACCACTGAATATATCAGTCCTTCGAATGTATAATATTTTACATTTTATTTACTATTTATGGGACAGTCGTCTCGTCTTTTTGATATAAATGTATTATAAAATATTGACTTCTTTTCTGTAAATATTTATATCAATTCCGAAACGATTTTAATCAAAGTATAATTGAATTGAAAACGACTTTAATTTAATGATTGATAAAAATATATTATCAGAAGATTTATTATAAATCAGTTGTATTTGTGGTTCAATTGTATCCATAAGTAAAACTAAAATAATAATAATTATAGCAATTCTGTACATATTATCCGATATTTAATCATAACTTATATTATATATAATTTATAGACAAATCGATAGTATCTTAAGAACCTCTGGGAAGGGAACACATCTCACACGAGCCCCGGTTCGCGTCGTTCTCGAACGTGCAGTACTCGCACGGCCACCGGTTGGGCGCCTCCGTGTTGGCCGAGGCTGACCCAGGCATCGGATTAGTCACGTCGTTCTGTACAGTAGTTGCAGAAGAGGTCGACGCTATCGAAAGAGGGAACGAACGGAAACATTAAATACCTGTTCACAACAGACGACCTAAACCTTTATTGTTAGACTAGAATAAGGGACGGGAAGGGGATTAGGATTCAAAGCTATTATATCTTTCCTACTCTCTGTTCAATGGTTTGGGAACGCGATTGAGGTCTGAAAATGTGTATAAAAGCCAAGACTTTTTGTTTCGATTCTATTAAACCTGATCTGCATTTGAGACACAATTCGGATAATATTTTCTCTACTTTTCTACTCATTGTCTGAATTCTGTGTCCATCAGAACACAGGGGATGAAAGAGCAGGAATGGTATCGATTTGACTATTATTAAAAAGAGAAGTAGTTTTTTGAGGGCTAACCACTGCTGTTGGCCTCTGGCTGTAACGTAAGCCAAGGCCAGGGTTGCTATAAAAGGGAGTCTCAAAATCACTTTCAAAACCAAATTCTTTTTATAATTGAAATCAAATTAAACACAAAAGCAGTGAAACAAACAGTTCAGGCGTTGGACTCATTACTCGATTGCAAAACTGAAGCCTTGATTGGCCTAAGATTGTTGTGACTTACGTGAGGCACACTGGGCTAGTATGAGCTGTTCCACAGTCGGCCACTGATCACTTTTGGCCCACTCATTGGCCAGCGCTGTGTTCGAAGTTCTGATGGCTGTGAGCAGTGGTCTCATTGTGCTCTTCAGTGGCAGCGCATCCATAGTAGCGATGAATATAAGCAGATGGAAGTCAGACATGCATTCGAGGAACTGCTGTCCATTGAATTGTCTCAAATAAGCTGACAGTGCGTTGAAGTCTTGCAACTGGCCCTGGATCTGCCGGTTCTCGATTGGGAACGATTTCAAGTGATTTAATGGATTGAAACTATATTTGGGTTCCATAGGGGTCGAGACGGGAACGTCGACTAACAGGTACTCTATGGGAAGTGGTCGGGCTATTCGGGTCACTTCATTGCCGTAGCCGTCCTTTTCCTTATAGAACACGTCCGGAACGTACTGTTCACTACTTGATTCCCGAACGTAACCCAATTCTGGTGCGTCTTTGGTCGGCACCAGACAGTTGTCTCTAACCAAAGCCATGCATTGGTTGGACACCTGGTAGGCCTCCATATGCACCTGTGCGCTCGAGTCGCCTGTTATGCATACGGTCACGAACTTTGAGCCGAAGTATCCGTCCGGCGCATAGCGGCACCCATTCGGGTGAATGTTCTGCAGAAAGCCAGCCATAAGGCACTCCTGGGCTGACAAGAAATGTGAGCTAATGTTCCGCAAGTGCTTAACCGTTCCCTTTTGGATGTCCTCAGGTATCAGATCAGTGAAGACCCAACCGATCCGTTTTAAACCCAATTCAGTTGCGATGAACTCCACTTCAGGCGAGTGTTTGTCAGGAGTTATGAGTTTAACCATATCTCGAGTGCTGTGTTGGGGCGGCTCATAGATGGCCACAACCGTCGCTTTGATGCCGAGCGGAACGTCTTTATGGACGCTATAATAGCCGTACAAAAAGCCAATCCTCTGATAGCCTGTCGTTCGCCAGTAGTTCAGGAATTTCTCAACAATTGAGGCGTTTTCGAAGTTAACGTTATCGATGTGTCGGTACACCTGATGTGTCGCACAAGTAGTCAATCATAAGTATCGATTAGATATGCATTAAAGCAATTCAACTCAAATTCATTACTTGTCTGTTGAGAGTGATAGCACTTGGCTGGCACTTAGTGCAGATGCCGTTAGGCCAGGGCGCGTGACCCGCACAGCCGGGTCTGATCTTACAGCTTATGTTCTCCAAAATAGCAAACTTTCCTCTGATTTGTGAGAAATTATAAAATATTAATAATTGCCTGAAATGAGTGACCAATCGATCGATGACTTACTTATCGATACCATTCGTCAGTTTTTTGAGATACGTGTGGAACGACATGTGCTTTATGTTGTGTTCGCGCAGATATGACTCGTCATAGGGTTCAATGGGAGCGCAATGAACACACTTAGCATTGAGCCCGTGCTGACAGCTCGGGTCAACCGGCCGTTCAATGAGTCCCTTCTGTCCGTACAGAATGACGTCGACCTCGTCTTCACTGGACTTATCGTTACTAACGATACTATTCTTCAGGTCTTCTATAATATGATTGTTATTAGAGTTGGAATTGTTTGGAGTCGAGGCCTGACTATCGGTTCGGCTGTTCTGATCGGCACTGGCTTTCAGTGCAACGTAAACAATGTCCCCGTGTTTTAGGCCATACTCTTTCACTGTCTTCCTCTCTCGCAGTGGGATCTGGACCTCATGTGCTCTGTCTTTGTATACCTTTATGGCAAACAAGTCTTCGAAACCAAACTCTGTTTGAATCTAATCAATGAATGAATTAATTAATTAATGAAAACATTAGTCAAACGAAACAAGAATTCAATAGTTGTCTCACTTTTTTGATGAAAGACTCAGTGCTTTCGTCGCCATTGGCTTCAATTCTTTTGGTGCCGTCCGGTGTCTGCACACGAATCAACTGTTGGACAGAATTACAGACAATTAATGTCTATTTGAATGCATTTTAACCAAAAATTAAGTCTTTTTGAAAGTATTGTTGAAATGAATGTCAGAAACGGAAGAATTGAATACAAATACAAACCATTTGACTGTAAATAAGGATTTGTCTGAAATGAATTATACGAATGAATAGATTTGTTATAAAAACTATTAAATAATGAACTAATGAGTCGTTAATTCATTTAAATAAATATCAATTCAATTGAATTGAGTTAAACGCAAGTCATTCAACACTTACTGCAGTCATAGGCTATGCTATGACTGCTATGACTCATAGCAGTCATAGCAGTCATCTGTTCGTACAGTACATGACGTCAACTATTGTTCAGTAATGCCATTGAATAGCATTCAACACAATCTCATGCAAACATCGAATGCAGTCTAAGCGCGCGATCGTTAGTCGCGATGTTAGACATAGTTTGCTATTGAATGCTCTTTTGATGGCTTTTCAGAATAAGTATTAGAAAAATGACTTGATCTGGATTATATTTAAGGATTCGTTTAAAATATAGCAATGTTGTATTTGAAGCATTAAGATAACCGGGGCTCATTTATTAAACAAAGCTGACCAATGCTCCCTGGTCACAGACTGAGAGCATTTTAGAGAAATCTGTAGTTTTAGACACGATTTAAAAGGAAAGCCGTTATACAGTGTACTGAACTTAGACAGTAACTTATACTTGTAGTATATTTCAGTGCAATACTAAGCCGATTGGTTCCTCTTTTGTTCTCATTGACTGTGCCTGGTAGTGTGCACGACTCCCAGCTGGAGAGCTGCAATTCGAGCCCAGTGGGCTTAGATTTGGTGGTTACGATGGATCGTCACCTGTCCTGTAAAGTGTCAGACGCGTAGCATTGCCTCCACTGCACCGTATGGTTAAAACACTGCCTGTCATCCCAGAGGCAGAGGCAGTGTCCCAAGGGGGGAAGGGGGTGCAATGGGGCAAGGTAATGCTGTGTGTTATGATGACAAGCCTTGAATATTCTATACATTCAACAGAATTCATGAATTTATTTGTAGAGATATTTAAGACATGTATTTTCAGATTCTATTAAATCAACTGAACCAGGTTCTCAATGATTGCGCTAATTCGAATCTGACAGGCATTAGCCTAGCTCATATAAGAAGTGGGGCATCAGAACCTTAGTGGTCAACCTATCAGTCCTCAGTTACTGTAGAGACGAAGATAGTTATTATTCAAGTCATCGGCCAATTGGCAACTCTGACCCATACATAGAAAATTGATTGATTATTGGCCATGGAGGAGTTTGACCACCTTGATTCTTCCTCTTGAAATATATGGATTTTTCCACTGGTGTAGAGCACACAGAGCACAGGCATACTTTTATTACCATTTATATCATCAAGAATTCAATGAATTATAGAATTCGTATAAATATTTGGACTCTTTTTCATTGAGTCGAACCAATTAAAGGACTATTTAATGACATAATTATTAACAATTTGATGGCAGACCTCAATAGAATACCTGTGCGTAGGTTTCAAGCATTTTATTCTATGTCTATTGATGTGACAAATATATGGATAAATATAACTTAATTTTACTTTTGTATCGATTGTGCACTTGCTTTGAATGGATATCATATTACTGTAAGGTTTAGCAGGAAATCAATTAAACATTTTAACTCTCAATATGTGATCACATTCTTTAAACGTTCTTATATTCACATTAAGTCTATATATTTTTGAATAATTTTTAGTTTTGTTTTATTTGCTCAATAAAAGCAATCATTAATTTATTCTGATATCAAATGTCTGCTAATTGTGATCCAGAAGAATGTGAAAGCGATGACTGGACCCGAAAGAAAGACGACTCGTTGTTGACGACAATTAACGAGACGTTAGAAGCGATAGATTCTGTTGAGACGGCTATTCTGGTGCCCACTCTTCTCAAAGACTTCTGCAAACAATATGACGTCAACTCTCTATTGAATTCTTCAAAACTCATTAAAACAGCAATAATTGGCCAAAATTTGTCTTTAATTAAAGCCAAAGTAAAGACATATGAATCGAAAGATAATATGTCTGAGAATATTAATAATCTGAGTACAAATGTAACCGATATTATCAATCAGATTAATCGACTGAAACAGTCGTTTGAGGAGTTCAGCACTCAATTGAATACATTGATCGCAATATACGAAGAATCGATCGATTCGTTAGATTATAATACAAATGAATTCTCTAATTCTGAAAGACTTGTATGAATTGACCCTCTTTTGGATCATTGCTTAAATAAAAATAGAATTATTTAAAAATATAATGAAAATCACAATTAATATTATAGTACAGTAAAAGCAAACCACAGTTCAGGATATGATTTGCTGCGAATGTCTATTTGAAAGTAGTCTTCACTGCAATTAAGAGACATTAAAGTCAGTTTCGGAAATCTTTTAGTCATTTATTGTGCAAATAATGCAATCATTTTGAGAGGAAATTAATGAAACAAAAAACTATGAAATGCGCGAGACTTTCATCAATATTATGACAGATTGCCGATCGAACATCCAATTGACCAGTGCTATTATCAGAATCAATTTCTAAGTCTTGATGTTATGTATAAATATTGCTATAATCTTGAGATAAAACTAAAACAAAGCAAAAAATATTATATTTAGCCTTATTTTCATTTCGCAATTCAACCCTCAATCCTATCGAATCGAATGACAGAATCGGAATCAAAATATAGAAATTGCGAGCGAATAAACTATTAAAGGACACTGGAGTATACCTTGTCACATCATTTGGTAAATCATCGATAAGAATTTGGTAGCCTTGGTCATTTGTAAACATTCAAACATTTAATTCAGACATCGACTGATATTACGCTATATCTACTCTTTTTAATAGATCTGTGTCTATAAAACACTGGTTTGCAGAGATGACTATTTTATTCATACAGTATCTCAGTAACATTCAGGAATTATCAGATGGACAAGGCATATTTTCTTTAATATTTAATATTCTTGTAATTTCTAGAATAAATACTGATTTGTCGGTTTGATTCTCAACTTTTATGCAGAAATTATCGATTGAAACCATAAATTACACAATGATTTTCACCTTGGTTCAATGGTACTATGTTGTTGATTTAATTGGAAGCAATTGATAACAGGTTAAAAGTTATGGAATACTACTCACATATCAATGTGATTGAAGTAATTTTAAGGATTGAAGGATTGTTTGATTTTAGATTATATAACATTAAAAGCAGACTATTTTTGGTTTCTTAGTAAAGCAATTAAAAATAGTTAATGAGTTTTCAGTTGGATTTTAGTCACTCGTTATCGTTAGAAAAAGAGTGGAAGCAAATAAAATAGAGTCGGGGCATAATTAGTTGTCAATTCAATTCATTTATATTCTATTTAAGCCTAACTAACACTAAATTCTCAATACTGTATGCACTCTATTGTACGGCAGTATTGAATAGACTATTAGTACTGTAATAGTACTGATCTATTCATCGTTTTCTACTCAATCTTCTATAGCTTTCTCAACGTATATCTCAAGTATTAATATTTTATAACATAAGTTATAAATAGCGATGACTTTTTGTGGCTCATTCAGTCAATCGAGTCAACATTTTTTATGGTCAAAATTGTTTTATTAAGTGTTGATAAATAATAAGAAAATGAGTACTGTTAAGTGCAAACCAATCCCCCCACTCTTGAATTTGGCGCTAAAAATACTGGAAGTGTTTGAGTCAAGGTATGAATGTCATAGTCATGTGTAACCATGAATAGATTTGTTTTTCACTTCAGTTGGTAAGTTGACTATCCAGTGGAAAATTTTATTTTGTTTTCAATTGCTTTGATTCAAAAATTCAACTTATTTTCCACTTAATATTCAACTTATGAACTGAAGTGAAAAACAAATCTATTCATGGTTACAATTGACTATGACATTCATAACTTGACTCAAACAATTGCAGTATTTCTAGCGCCAAATTCAAGAGTGGGGGAATTGGTTTGCACTTAACAGTATATCTTAAATGAATTAAACTTATGATGTGATGACAATTCACATACAGTATATGCTGAAACACATTTAAATTACACTAAATAAAGGTATTTCACTGGTTATACAGGCAATATGGGGTTAACCCCCTAGCATTTTTATTGAGAGATTCCCTCCGTTTTGTCGAGCAGCACTGGATCGACACCTCACCCCTTGAGTCGGAGCAGAAAAATTGGAAGGACCAGTGCCAAGCCTCTGGAATTACAGGCAGTGTTTTGCCTTGCGGTGTGGGTGGAGATAATGCTATGCGTCTGAGACTTTAAAGGACAGATGACGAGCTCATTGCAACCAACAAATTAGCCAACCGGTCAAGGGCTCGAACTCCAGCTCTTGAGCTCTTTTTAGCGAGTATACTCGCTTATATTTTTGAGAACCTTCCCGTCTGTCTGTCCATGCACCATTGTTGTAAAAGTTCTCATTTTGAAAGCTATATTGATTTTTAGATTTTCAAAAATTTGAAAATTTCAACGATGTCGTCACTGTTATAGTAACGCTAATGCTTTGTAAATACTATAGTTATGAATACCAATTGACCCAATTATTTTTAATGGTCTTTCTCAATAATATCACCATTAGGTCAATACTCGCTGGTAATAACGTTCGTGCTTGTTTTGCAATAAAAATTAGTCATTCTGGCACAATATCAAAGTAAACATGGTAACAGTGCGATTTTATAAACGTTTGAGGGTGATATAGTATCAATATTCTCTGCGCTTTTTATAGTGTCCGGAAATTTCTATGGACCGGAAGCGAAGTTCATTATTATATGTAAAACAATGTCAAGAATCAAACCATTTGAATGATTTGGTAATAAATATAAAATCATTGTTCAAGTGTTGACGCATTTGTTGATACAATTATGAAATAGAAATACAAATAAAAAATTAATTCAATTATTGTATTATAGAATATATGATCGCCTGAAGAGTCGTTCCGAACATAAACTTCTTTAATGTTAATAATAGAAATGCATTCAAACCAAAGAAGAGCTTTTTTGATTCGGGGCATAAAATTGCAGTGCGTTGCCTATAGTGACTCCAGATTTGATCTGGTTCACATCGTTGAACTTTTCCAAACAAGATATGACTTCGTTTATCGCTTGTTTGCAGCACTCGCTCTGTGTTTGCATTATTTGACTAATAATTCAATAGAATTCTTAACATTCACAGGTGTACCAAGGAGCTATGTGTGCACGCG